>JAAGNO010017917.1:8105-20328 GCA_033439905.1 Ceryle rudis
AACCCGAATACGAGAAGCATCGCCTCAAGAAAGGATGAGAAGGGGGCCAGGCTTCAAAGGGAAAAGAAAAGGATCTCTTTGCTGACTCCAGCAACTCCTTCATGAAACACTGTCAAGGGTGAAAATAGTATACATATAAAAAAAAAAATTATGTCAATTATTTCTATACTGAATGCAGAAAATACCACATAATAAAAACTGGGGAAAACATGACAATTTAATTAAGCAATACCAGACTCTCATAAATTTATGTTACTTGTCTCTGAAGAAATTAAGTACCACAGCATGCTCCATCAATGACCCTGCATATTTTTGCTAATATTTTTCCATAATTGATGTCACAGACCTATCTCAGACTAATGACATTATGTTTACAAGTTTCTAGTGCTCTTATCGAGGAACTTGGGAAGTAATTTCAAAAAGACTTCATATGTTTCTGTATTAATTTTCTTGAACTCTCATAGCTATGAATTATTTGCATTTTAGTATTTCTCTTTCCTCAAGATACTAGAAATTTTCCTTTATGATCAGGTCTATATCATGAAGACCATGATCCTGAATCATTGGTCATAAACTTGTTCTCAACTTCAAGTAGATGAGTAGTCTTTTTGAACCTACCAGAAACATTTATCATTTTAAATCATACATGTGTTTTACAAGCTGGGGTCCAAATTTTTTTTTTGCTTGGACTGTACAAGTCAGCCATCAGTAGAAGCATGGAAGGAAGGATGGAAGGACAGAAGGAAGTCTTCTTGCAGCCTAAGCATGCAGGCTGGGTTCTGTATGACACAAAGATGAATGGGGTCTCTTCCCTCATGAGTGTGACCAGGTCCTTACCTCCTCAGATGTCCCAAAAAATTCACAGAATCACAGAATCATTCAGGTTGGAAAACACCCTTGGGATCATCAGGTCCAACCATCATCCCTACTCTACAAAGTTCTCCCCTACACCATATCCCCCAACACCACATCCAAATGACCCTTAAACACATCCAGGGATGGTGACTCAACCATCCCTGTGTCTGACTACTCTTTCTGTGAAAATTTTTTTCCTAATATCCAGCCTAAGTTTGAAGCCATTCCCCCTTGTTCTATCGCTAATTACCTGTTAGAAGATACTAGCACCAACCTCTCTACAATGTCCTTTCAGGTAGTTGCAGAGAGTGATGAGGTCTCCCCATAGCCTTCTCTTCCTCAAACTAAACAGTCCCAGCTCCTTCAATCACTCTTCATAAGATTTATTCTCCAGGGCCTTCACCAGCTTCATTGCCGTCCTCTGCACTTGCTCCAGCACCTTGATATCTCTCTTGTATTGAGGTGCCCAAAACTGAACACAATACTCAAAGTGAGGCCTCACCAGTGCTGAGTACAGGGGAACAATCACCTCCCTACTTCTGCTGGTCACACTATTTCTAATACAAGCCAGGATGCCATTGGCTTTCTTGGCCACCTGGGAACACTGCTGGCTCATATTCAGCTGCTTATCAATTAGAACCCCCAGATCCTTTTCTTCCAGACAGCTCTCCAGCCACACTTCCCCAAGCCCATAGTTACGTATGGGGTTGTTTTGGCCCAAGTACAGGACCTGGGACTTGGCTTTGTTGAAGCTCATCCCACTAACATTGGCCCATTGATCCAATCTATCCAAGTCTCTCTGTAGAGCCTCCCTATCCTCATACAGATCGACACTCCTGCTTAACTTGGTGTCATCTGTGAACTTACTGATGATACACTCTATGTCCTTATCAAGGTCATCAATAAAGATGTTAAACAGAAATGGTCCCAACACTGAGCCCTGAGGAACACCACCTGTGACTGGCCGACAGCTGGATTTAACCCCATTGACCACCACTCTGGGACTGTCCATCCAGACAGTGCTTGATCCAGCAGATTGTACACTCATCCAGGACATAAGCAGCCAGTTTTTCTATGAGAATTCTATGGGGAACAGTGTCAAATGTTTTTCAAAAGTCTAGGTAGACAATATCTACAGCCTTTCCCTCGTCCAATAGTTGGGTCATCTTGTCATAGAAGGAGATCAGGTTCATCAGGCAGGAACCGCCTTTCATAAACCCATGCTGACTAGGCCTGGTCCCATGGTTGTCCATTATATGGCTTGTAAATTCCATATATTGCTGGTTCCTACAGGAACCCTCCACCCTCTCCTGGAAATTACTGCAGTTAGTTAGAAACCTGTGCCATGGTTGGCTTCACTGTGGCTATGAAAGTTGTCTGCCAGTGTGGAAAGTTTGTAAAACTGGAGAATTAACTTCCTATTCTGTTATCTCCCTCTGCCTATAATCAGAATTGACAATCCTATAAGCATGGAACAGAGAGGTAGGGAACTGTCAGTCAAAAAGACTTAATAATATCAGTGCTACCAACTCACTCTGCACTAGCCTTAGCTCATCTCTGCCTCTACTTCCCCATCTGTAAAATGGGGCAAAGATTCCTCCCTTGCATCTGTTCCCAGGTAGTGCAGAGCTCCAAATATGTTAAATGCAATGTTAAGTGATGATAATTGGTTTAATTAGGCAATACAATTCCTGCCCTGAGCAGCTTGCCATTTCCCATCTCTCCTTGAAATCTTTTGTTTTATTAAAGTATTTTTGGTTCCCCATTCTCCCTTTTAAGTAGATTACCATTTTATTTTTCATTTACTATAAATACAGCAGCAGAATCCTTTGTTAGTTGAAATACCCTTTACAATGTGACATTCAGTACTGCTAATTATTTTCTTGACTTATTTATGCTTATTTTTAGAGATTTCCCAATCCACCCCTCAGTACTTTTTGTATATATTTTTAAAGAAGCCTTCTGTTTAGAATTATTTTTATATTGCCACTTAAACAAACTTGCATCTGTTGCCTTTTTTTCCCTATAGACTGAACCAGGATGCATTTTAATTGCATCACCAACTGTTTCTAAAAACAATTCCTAGAGTCTCCACTAGATTCCTTCTGCATAATAAAATCTTGACCAATAGAACACTAATGAAATCTGTTTGAACATTTCTTATTTTCTCAAAGTCAGCTTTCCTGTGGTCCATAATGTTCACTTTGCAGCTACCAGCCCCCAAGAATATTTTGCGCTAATGATATTGTAATGTCCTGGGTGTTTCTTTGCTTCAGTCCTATTAATCATACTTGGTATATTTTCTAGGACTTGGTCCAAAATAGCCTCTAACCATCTGAATGCTTCAATAAGCTGTGGAAGAAAGGAATCCTGAAATACCTCTCAAAATGTGTTCATCCTCTTCATTTTTGTATTGAGTAGCATCCAAATCAACATCTGAGTAATTAAAACTCTGCCAGGCTCAAATATCCTGCCTTGTTATAGGATTCTCCAATGTATAAAAACATTTGCTGATTCTGTGTTATTTTAACTACCCTAGAGATGTAAACTCTCTCTGTAGCATCCTAGAATCAACTTACCATTTTATGGCTCTAATTTCTATACAGATTTCTATGTCATATTTCTTTTCACAAATCAACATTCTGCCTAACTAGTTCGCTTACCCACTGTTTTAACTTACTTAACCCTTTGGCAGATTCTGCATTCTTCATATTATAAGATATTTCTTTGTAAAAATTATTTTAATATATATCTTACTTATAAAAGTACAAATATATTAGAAGTATACAAAATATAAAAGCGTAACTCCACAGAAGAATAATGTCAAGATGTATAAGCAGAAGAGAAAATAATTTTAATACCTGCTTCATAATTTCAGTTGAAAGCCATGCTGAAGTCTGCCTAACTTCCTTAGTTGAGTTGTAGGGTTTATAGTCACAGGTTTACGATTCTCCCTTGCTGTCAGTGCAAATGCTGTTGGTAGAGATGGATATCTGTTTACCCTTTCAAGTGGAAAATGGCTCTTGATAGATCAGCCTGACAAAGAAACTGGCATGACAAAACACTTTTGTTGGATTTTAGATCCCAGAGTCATTGAAAAATAGGGGTCCAACCCACAGGGTGCAATGTACCACTGAGGGAGATCATAGAATCATAAAATGGCTTAGGCTGGAAGGGACCTTAAGACATCATCTAGTCCAACCTCCCCACCATGGGCAGGGACACCTCTCAACTAGACTATAGGATATGGAAGGAGGAATACCAGAAATAAGAAAAATACTACCTTACTTCAGTGACTAGGATAAGTGAGAGTGAAAGACTTAGGCAGTGGAAGAGTGCAAAGACAGCTGCAACTGCAAGAAAGTTACCTAGATAGGTAGGATGAAAAGACTGAACAAAACCATGGGTCTCTGTTCAGGAGTCAACACAGAACGAGACAAAGTCCAGAGACTGATAAAAGTTGGAATTAGGTATCCTGTGATCCCAGAGCATATGCATGATTCCTCCCTAAATTAAAGCTTATTTCCTTTTTTAATTCACCTACCATCAGCAAATAAAATTATTTTATACACCCTGTCATTTTTACAGGTAGAATTCTACATATGAATTTCTGAAATATTTTCAGATGCATATTTCCCATGTGATAATTCAGGGAACAAACAAACAAACTGCGGCAGGCTCATTCTTCTAATTTCTATCAACTCACTGATCAACCATCTCATTATCTTCACTAGCATTTGGCCTGTGATGAATAATCATTTTCCAACTAGACATTCTTCTTCAATGGTTATCCAAACGCAAATCATTTAGCTCTATTCTAGCAGAACTTCCATAGTGTCCATCTTGATTCATGACATAGCCCCCTTCTTTTCCTCCTTCACTACACACATCCCTTTCATCCGAGTTACCTTCAAAGTCTTTAGCCACTTGGACAGTAAAGTTTTCTACATAAGTTTTCTATCTAGTTTATTCTTAGAATCTAGTGACAGCAATGGATTTGGAAATAAAACTTCAGATGAGTTCTGAAATTCAGGGAGCTATCAAATCATTCAGATTAGGATCCAGATGTCCCAAACCAATGGCACCATCTTAGCCTTTAAAGCTTTAAAATTTCTATGTGTTCTATAAGAAAATAACAACTTAAGAATACACTTGGGGAATTTCAGTGTTGGGAACCCCTTACCTGGGAAATCTGATGCAGGGTAGGATGAATATATGGGTTACCATTGCATTCTTCTGTAACAGCTTAAACTGGAGTACAGAAAATGTAGGGAAAGATTACGGTCCCAGAGGAACTACCTCTTGCCCAAAGCATACTCTCCTGATCCCAGTTTCCAGCCACAGAGGGCACAACTGAGACTCATAGATGTTCTCAACTATCAGGATATCATACCAGCTTTGGTACAAATAAAGCACACTCAGAAATGTGTCCACTTGGTCCTTGAACTCGAACTTTTTCACAATGACCCACCAAAACCAGTTTGTTGTCTTTACACTGAACTCAGCTATTCTCTTGACAGCATGCAGGTGCACAACAGTGCCTAGAGAAGAGCAACAGAGGCTGGATGGTTGGCAGCCTCTCATTTTGCCTATTCCAAAGCTTCATCATCCATGCTCTACCAAGCAGACTGAAAAAACCAACCAAACAAAACAAAATCAAAATGAAACAAACACCCCAAACAAATACAGAAATAAAAAACCAAAAAAACCCACAAAAGCTACACTTTGCTTTTAATCTACCCTAGTTAAATCAAATAAATTTGGTAGGTGCTGAGAAAAATTCTAGGTGTAAGGGAGAGTCATCAGGATACCTTTTTATCACTGGCCTTTGTTCACATGGTGATCATGGTGTAGACATGACCATGGAGCTCTCAGAGAGGAGATTCCCTGAAAACAGCATTAATTGTCCACATTGTTCTTTTACCTATTCTGGCAAATTAGCCACATCAAATAGATGAATACATATAGCATCAAAATGTAGCTGTCCTTGAAACTCTCAGCTTCTTAGTGATTGTAATTCAGTGTATACACTGGGGTTAAGGATACAGGGAAAGATGTGCTCCTTTGCTTTTATATTCATTAAAATAGCTGTATGTTTATTTTGACGTTAACATTCTGGCTATGTGAAATTTTGGACCAAATATGTATTACTGTTTTCAGGTACATTTATTAAAGTTTATTTTGTATATTTTTCTGGATGCTTTATTTTAAACAATCACTATTTCTTCCTTCATTTTCTCCCACAGATTTTTTTTTTTTCCTAAGAGAAAAAAAGTGAAATATACAGATGAAAAAGAACCAAAAAGAAATATAAAAGAAAAAGAAGAATCGCCTGTGATTAAAGGTGTATATATATATATTTTTTTTTTTTCCTAAATACGTCCCTTTCTCCTCCCTGGCATTGAAGATTGATAACAGCTTTTACCTTGATTTTTTTTATAATCAAACAGGGAAAAACAATCTTCTTTTTAGCCTTTTGACTGGGTCTTTTCTGAAAAAAAAATAGATACTGGGAAAAATATTTCTCACATTATGGCTCCTCTAATTGTTATAGCTTTATTGTTACAGAGGAAGGAAGGTGCTTGTCTACCTTTGATGAAAGAAAAGGAAGGAGTGAAAAAGGAAGAAAGACATTTGGAATACCTTCACATTATACAGTATTATAATTTGAAAGCCTTGTTATTTCAGCAAAGCTTATTTTAGTTAATTCTCAATTTTCCCAGAACAGGACAACACATTCCAAGGAGGCAGCACAGATACAGGAGGTGCCTACTCATTTTCAGCACTCTCAGTGAAAAGGCTTAGCAAAAGTCATTCTGAGATGATTAATGGCAGATTTGACTCTGGGAGGTAATTATAGGTTTTGACAAGAAGTTTGAGACTTCAGGGATGAAAGTGACTGTGAAGGTTTCACTGAGGAAACCAACCCCTAACAGGCACAACATCCTCATTACAGAAATTGTGAAAAAGCAGAGAGATCTATAAGATAAACTAGATACAGAAGAATGTATTTTTATTAACCCCACTGCTGCTGATAGCAGATGCATCCTCCTTGCTCTTTAGGGACTAAATTGATTTGTAACCTCCATAACTGCAGTCTTTTTAAGATGCAGAGGTTCATTTACTTGTGAATTCCCTCCCATTCTCACTCCTTCACCCTTTTTCTTTTGAGAGTTATGAGGGGGGGTGGAGAGAGGGAGTATCACATAAATAGTATCATGAAAAATAAATTATAACTGATCATAAAATTCTTCCCATAATGCAAGTAGTTATATTTGCTACTAACATATTTATATCATTATTATTGTTTGGGTTTTGGCAGTGCTATGAATAAAGAAATTATCAAAGTGGCATATGCGCTTCTGATTCTCAGAATACTTATTTTCAGTATTCCGAAATGTAATGTCTGAGAACTGGAGCGAAGCCTAATTAAAAGGTCTTCCTCCAAGGAAAACATCCTCAAAGACAGCAGGGTTTCTGGTAGGAGCTGTTAGCGTCCGCTTTAGGCTCTTCAGAGTTGTGTCTTTCAGCTGCATCAGACTACTTTTGAGATTGATCATCATGTTACCACAACTCAAAAATACACTGACCAGACTTTTACTGCAGACTCTCTGACTTCCCAGCTCTTTTGGCAACGGAGGGGGAACAGTCTGCATCACACAGCAAAGAGCACAACCTTAATGTCAATTCAGAACAGAACACTTCCCCAAAGAAATAATTTTTCTTCCAGTGAATAAAAGCATTGAAATAGAATCCAGCTCTAGGAAAGGGCCATGAAAAGACTTATTGTCAGATATAAATGTATTTACGATTCATATAGTCCTTTATACATCTTGCCACTATCAGATACAGGCCTCATTTCAGTAGTACCTTCTGGCTTCTTTGTGCCTTTTTGTCAACATAAAGCAGCTGTAAACCTGCCTGCTCTGGCCAATTAAGTTGTTTTGTATTTCTGGAGTGGCACAAAGGAAACCCACCCCTCCTCCTCAGTTTGGTTTAATAAAATAGGGATATATGGGGCACACAGGAATCACAAAAGTCAAAGCAGAACAAGAGTCATGGGCCAGATTCTTGAGATGCAGTAAAACAGGGGCAATCCAAATGAGAGATGGCCAACTATGTTGACTGGGAATCTGCCTCATAGATTCCACAAACAATGTTCTGACAGAAAATAAAATTACATCATTAGGCCACCTGTCACCAACATTCCCAAAATATATATCTTCTCAAACCATTTGTGGGAATCTGTGAAAAAGGGGCATATGCCCGAGTTTATTTTTATGAGATCATTTGTATTACCTCATATGAATTCTGAACAAATGCCCCAGGACAGCAGGGGCTTATAAAGACAGCCTGGTAATTGTCATGTACCAAGAGGATATGGCTCAGAGCAGGTGATCAGCATGCAGCTATTTTACTTCCTTTCAAAGCCTTATTCTGAGGTTTTGAGTAAAAATGAAATAAGAAATTTGGTCTGGATTTCAGAACAGGAATATATCTAACCTGAAACGCATAATGAAAACCTTAATAGGCAGAAGCGAGGCAACAGGAATTTTTGCTTCTCCTGGCAGAACTGTCCTTATTATTACTATACAAATGCAAGTACTTCGCTGCATAAAAATGCTTGTGATGTAGATTATCTCACTGTATTTAGTCACCTAACATAAGCCAAGATTCATTTAACCTAAATTCAGATATCTGCAATGTAGAAATTTCATCTTGAGCTAACCACCTTAGCATTGTGCTACTACAAGATTAAATTTATCTTTGCCTAGAAAGGGCTATTTCACTGGTGTCCTCTACATTTCAGTTAGATAAAATCTGGTTTTGGCCTCACGGTCTCTTACTGTGATCAGCAATGAGAACAATCAAGCAGATCTTGGGAGCAATACAGAGCATTTGTAATCCAAATTGTCCTAGTGTGGTGCCTGTCCCTCTATGTACTCATTGAAAAAGGAGCCAAAATAGGTGACTATCACAAAATAAACACCTTGAGAGTAAGGCTGACATCTTAAACCTCACTTAAGATCCTCAGTAATGTGTCTGGAACTAGGTGGAAGGCATGTGGGCTATATATTTCAGTCCAGTGATTTGTGGGCTCTACTTCCACTCATATATATTGATTTAATGATCTGTCTTTACAGAAAAGAGGAATAAGAGTAGATGGAATATTGTAGCACATAGTGGGTTTTTTGTGACTCACCTATAACATTTAGTTTCACCTTCACTCTACGTGAAAGAAGCAGCTACTGGAAGATCATCATCTCAGGACTGGCCAGAGAAACATCACAAAAAGGACAATCACACAATACAGAATAGAAAAAGATATGTAAAACACAAAGCCTGATGGTGAGTGTAGTTAAAAACCTGAAAGGGAAAAATTTTAGAGGAAGTTATTTCATTCTGTATCTGCAGTATGTTTTCACAGTTGACCAATATATTCTTTGAAAGCAACTTCTAAGTTATATACATGAGAATCAGCAGAAATCAATCTTTACATCTGTACATAAAATGATCATGTAAGAATTGCTTGTGCTTTCATGCAGCAAGGGAACAAAATACCATGGGATTCATGAGGCAAATCACACTAATCAAGGATCAGATAAAAAGCATCCCGTTTATTTCAGCAGAATTAGAGTACATAGCTCCATTTTCAAATAATCACTGTCAAGACATAAAATAAAAACTCTAAAAAACATCTGCCAAATAAAATTTTAATAACACATGAATCAGAATAAGTTGTGTGTTATTGTTTGAATATTCCAATAGTAGAAAAGGAGGTTAAATTCAAATAAATTATTCATTGAGAATAGTTGCTCATCTCTACTCTCTCTCTGTATAATTTAAACAAAAACAAAGGTGAGCTATAGAGTAAAATGAGATTTTTTAAATACTTCCTTGAATCTAGGTGATCCAATTCCCTATCTCATTCCAAAATAATTATTAAAAGCATAGAAAAAAATACTAATGCATTAAAAATATATTCAATTGGCAGATGACAAATACATTATTTATTGCTTCAAGTTATTGATGGGCTTTCATACCATCTCGTCATTCTGTTTTGCTCTGTCACTCATGAGCTATAAGATCATCTGTAACTCATAATAAATAATGTATCCATAGCCAGTCCTTTGGGCAGCTATCCTTATTTATCTAGATATATGCACACAGATATGCACTTTCTCACCAAAAGAAATGGTCAGCACATTAAACAATGCTAATTTGCAGAGGGTTCAAACTTACAGGCAGAGAATTAAAAAAGGGGATTGAGAACATTAAGATTTCTTTGGCTATGTATTTTTTTTTTTTCATGCTAAAAATGCATTGCTTGAATAATATGCAAATGTGGATGGTTTTAATGGATTTATGATAATTCAGAATCATAATAAAATCCTATTTTAACAGATTTAATATAAGCTAAGGGGACAAAATTAATGCAGAGATTAGTGTGACTTGAGCCAATGAGCTGTACACTTTTAAGTTTATGCATCATATTTGGTAAAGTTTAAAATATAAAGTAAATTCAAGATGTAAGTTAGTCATATAAAAAAAGACAATTACACACATCGTTGAACAGAATAGATGTTATTAGTAAAAACAGATGAATTCCAAGACAATAACATCATTTATAATAAGTAAATCTCTAACAGTTTTTTCATATTATAACACATATATTGCTGAATATTTGCACTGAAATGCTGATGCAAAGTGATCACTGATGAAAATGCCCTTTTCTTCTGACCAGCATGATATTTCAAAGTTACACAAAATGCAGTTATTAACTCTTTTTTTTTTCAACTAATGAAGTAAGAATTGGGTTGGTTCATGTCAACTGTACAACAGTATTCAAAATTAATAACCTGTTAACCTGAGTTACAAATTGCATTTTCAAAAAAGCAGATGTATGAGACCTTTCCCATATACTTTGTTTTTGAGGTCAGAAAATATCTAGCGCCAGGCACTAGAGCGTCAAACTCTACATGCTATGTGCTGGATTACATATTTTCTTATTATTCTATCCACGATGCTTTATAATGTACTATGCACAACCACTGTTTCTAATATGGTATGTTAGCTGCATAAACTGGTTGAATTGATGAAATGTGTAAATAGGATGAACATGAACCATTGGTGCTTCCATAGGGAGATGCAATATTAACTTCATTACATAAGATCTTGACAACAATTTATGTAGAATACTATAGGGATACTTTGTAATTGTGTATAGTCAAGAAAGACATATTCAGACTGGAAAAGAAAGGAAAGGAAAAAAAAAAAAAAATAAAAATCAATCCTATTCCTAGCCCCCTTCCTCCATAAATCCAAACAACACTCAATGACCTTCCACCCCCATCCCAGTTTCTATTCTGAACCCTAGTCGCCAACCTCCTCATCCTTACATGAGCGGGCAGCCAACCTGTAGAACACCCATTCATTATCATTGACCAGTTAGCCTCCCTCACCTACTTCACCATCCTACTCATTCTCTTCCCCGCCATTGCAACCCTAGAAAATAAAATACTGAACTTCTAAAAACACTCTAATAATTTATAAAAAACATTGGTCTTGTAAACCAAAGACTGAAGACTACACCCCTTCTTAAGAGTTTTTCCCTCCTCAGAGAAAGAAGACTTAAACCTCTGCCTCCAATCCCAAAGCTAGCATTACTTTAATCTGTTCTCTGACTAACCCCCCTAAACCGCCCAAATAGCCCCATGAGCCAACCCACACACAAGCTCCAACACCACAAAGTCAACAACAGCCCCCACCCTGCTACTAAAAACATCCCTACACTCTGTGAATAAAACATAGTCACACCATCAAAATCTAACTGATCAAAATACACCCCATCACCCCCAACAGCAACCGCCCCCAACTTTCAACACTCAACAAACCCTCCCACCACTACCCCAACAACAAACACCAAAATAAAACCCGCCTCATACCCCAGAAGACGCTAATCACCCCAGGCTTCTGGAAAAGGGTCTGCCGCTAATGACACTGAATAGACAAAAACCACCAACATTCCCCCAAATACACCATAAACAGCACCAATGCCACAAAAGAAAATCCCAACCTCAACAACCACCTGCACCCTACAACTGATGCTAAAACCAAACCAACAACACCATAATATGGTAACAGATTAGATGCAACTGCTAACCCACCCTAAACAAAGCAAAACCCTAAGAAAAGCTTAAAATAAGCCATAGTAGTTCCTACTTGGATTTTTTCCAAGGTCTGTGGCCTGAAAAGCCACTGTTATCAATCTTAAGTACAGGAACACCAAGAAAAAATAAAAAAGAGAAGAGAAGAGAAGAGAAGAGAAGAGAAGAGAAGAGAAGAGAAGAGAAGAGAAGAGAAGAGA
>JAAGNO010017917.1:20428-42474 GCA_033439905.1 Ceryle rudis
GAAAGAAAGAAAGAAAGAAAGAAAGAAAGAAAGAAAGAAAGAAAGAAAGAAAGAAAGAAAGAAAGAAAGAAAGAATAGATCTAGGTTAATATAAGAAGTAAAAGGGCTTCCTTTGTTCAGTTTAGAGAAAAAAATTACTGTTCATGTAAGTACATTTATATTTTGCAAATATGTGCGTGTGTGTTATGGGAAGATAGGGATATACATTCAAAAGAAAACATATTTACACTAAAAGACAATGTAGTCTTTGGCACATAAACAAAAAGGAAAATGTGGCTAGGAATAAGCTTGCACAGAAAATGAGGAGATTTCCAAAGAAGTGAAGTTTTTAAGCAAATGTCTATTAGAAGTAATAGGCAGCACAAGGAGCCTAACTGAAAAGGGAATTCAGTAAATCTGTCAATGTCATTAAATAACACAAGGCAGGCACTGGCTGCCCTTGACAGCCCCAGGAACATTTCCTATGCTCTTACAGACTACCATATGATTTCTCATGAATAAAGGCTGGAACAATTACATATAGAGCCACAAGGTCTCAGCTCCAAGTAAGCAGAGGGAAAAAAGAAAGAATTAAAAGAAGTGCCTAATAAAAACAAACCAACAAAACAAACAAAACCCCCAAACCTCACAGCTCTCAGCTGCTTTCTCAGTGCCCATCAGTGGAGCCGTATGGCTTGTGTCTTATCTTAGCAAGGCACAAAGAGCTACACTACCAATTTATTCTTTTTGTATAGCACCTTTCACCACAACTGAGAGGTGAGTGGCTACAAATACATATGGCTTTTACATATTAAAAGAGGTGCTTATGGAAACAACAGTGACTCACATCAAATGAAATCAATAGGTATAGTAGCTGAATAAACAGAAATAAAGAGCTGGCATGCAAAAAAACCTCTATGCTTCCCCTGACTTCAAAGATTTGTGTTAGGAGAAGGTCCAAATTAATTTTGTGCGTGTTATTAAAGTTTTCCATCATCTAAAGCAGAGATATGCTGAGGCTCTGGGTCTGCAGTGAGCTCTATGGCAGAGTGTGCACAGCCACTCTGAAGCTGGGGAGGATCTGAGCACCTCATTCCAGTTGCACACAATGGAGGCCTCTGCTTGACTGCCATGTAGGGCTCAGAGGTTGTCCTATGCTGAAAATCAGAAACCAAACTCTGCCTTAGCAGAGTGTAGCAACCCAGTCCCCACACATGGGCTCATTTCACACTGTATACATAAAGCAACCAATTACAGCAGCAAGCGAGCTAAGTGTCTGGCCTTTTTTTTTTTTCCCCCTAAAAATTAAATGAACTAGTTCAATTCCCCCCAGAATCTCATTCTTCTCCTTTTTAAATCTGACATCTGCTGTCACATCCCAAATTTTACACTAGAAAGCAGCAGCCTGGAATTTCTCAAATATGTAAATTTTTCATATTGCGCTGAGACTGCAAGAGCCTTACCTAACCAACTGGATCTATCTGTCACCTGCCAAGTAGCACTTGCAATTTGTTTACAGTCAACTGCAAGGAGATATATAAACTCCACCAGATGAGGAAGATGTTGAATTTACACAGACAAGTGACAAATGAGCTCAGAATGAGAATGCATACAAGAATAGCCTACAGTATGCCATTATATCATGACATAAATATATGACAACTACTCCAACCAATGCCCATGGCAAATGTTTCCATGCGTTACCATCACTAGAGTAATTTCTCTGTGTTGCAGTTTTTTCTTTCTTTTATTTTTTCTTTGAATGAGAGTTTTGTTCTAAAGCAAAAATTAATAAAAAGGCATCTATTAGAAGAACAGATCATACTGTACCAAATGGGTTTCGGGACCTCAGTCTGCTTGTTGCAGTGAATGCATCTCATTTCTTGTAGATCAGTGTCCAGATACCAGTAATATGCTCCATCAAAAATATACACATATATATACACCTCGTGGTAAATTACAAGAAGAGTGAAACTTTAATCTTTCTATGTCTATCGTTACATCTAGACTCCAATTGTAATAAACAGAATAACTTGCCATATGCATCTGTGGAGTAATACAAAACAAAGCTTTCAGTATATATGAAGAGCAGCCTTTCATGAAAAAGGATTGGACTCTGCATAAGTGTTAGCATGGAATTCAAGCTTCTTTCTGCCAAACAGCATTTCCAGTACTTTCAAAGCTTGAAAATCATGCCTCTGTAAAGAAACAAAACAGCAATCCTCCCAGTGCAAGTGAAAGCTTCCCTAACTCCTCAGAATGAAGCTTACATTGCAGGAGGTGTTCCATAGCTCTTGGGCTAATTCTTTGGAAGTGAAGGACTAAATCTGAAAACAAGGAAAAAGTAGCAGCAACCATGGCAACTTCCCTAACCTCTACAGATTGTTTATGGAGATAAGACTGAACCTTGTTCCAACCTCCAATACATTTAGGAAGCAGATTTTTTGTTTTGGAAGGATAAACTTCTGTAGCCAACAAAATCTCCTATCTAAACACACTCAGTCCAGGAGTTTCCAAAATAAGGATCCCACCTTTTCAAATTGAAGCCCATCTCTTGTTGACTATTCATACTTCTGGACTGTTTAACTAGAATTTACAGTTTAGTTGAAGATAGTTGGAAAAGCAACCCGTGTTTGTTCCGAACAAATATATAAACCAAATTTCTCTGCCAGAGAGAGTAGACACAGGAGTCACTGCTTTAACTAACTACTTGGTTCAAAAGAATTAATATTTTCTTCTCTGTCAGTAGACATGTGTTCTGGTCTTGACTTGGACAGAGTTAATTTTCTTCCTAGTAGCTGGCACAGTGCTGTGTTTTGGATTCAGTATAAGAATAATATTGATAATACACTGATATTTTAGTCATTGCCAAGTAGTGCTTATCCTAAGTTAAGGACTTTTCAGTTTCCCATGCCCTGCCAGCAAGGAGGTGTACAAGAAGCTGGGAGGGAGCATGTCCAGGACAGCTGACCTGAAGTAGCCAAAGGGGTGTTCCATACCATAGGACATATGCCCAGTATATAGAGTAGGAGCACTTGGCTGGGAAGGGCAGATCACTGCTCAGGCATCACAGCATTGATTTTTAATGCCTTATGCAACTGTTTACCAAAGGCAAAGGAATGAGAAACCCAGAATTGTCCCTGTGTATCAGACAAGACACTTCTGCTATGTCAAACACATCCCCAGCTGCTCCCTAGTCTTATGTCACAGAAACATAATCAGGGAAGGTGTGTGGGAAGGCACATTTGGACCAACTTCTTGTTGTCATTAACAAGAGGACAGGGACTTCCTATACAACCCTTCGTGTTTATTGCCCACTCAGTAAAGATCTGACTGTAATTCGAGACACATGCTCTGCATTATTGGGTTTTTTGCAGTGAAGGGTGAAGTATTTTCAAATTCTGAAACCCTTACAGACTAAACATTCAACAAAATGCAACAGAATCATAATGTCTGCCACAGAAAAGTTACTCTAATGAAAAGCAGGAATTGCACTAAGGAGAAAGAATTGGAGAAAGAAGCTTCATTACGCCTTTATGCAATCCAGTACTTGAAGCAATTTTAATCTTCAAGAATAATATAATTTACATTTAGCTTTTCATAGCCCAGAAGAGCTGTCCCAGTCACCAGACAAAACCAGGGTAATTCAGGCAACTAACCACTGTGCTATTTTAGGTAACCTACAGTATTGCCTCCAGCCTTGCCTCCTGCTGTCATAGATCTTTCCCTGTCCTACGCCATATTCACTACCCTTGTGAAGGTATCTCAGGTACCTAAAGGCTTCTTTCTAAAATCATCTACGTAATTCTGCCTAGGCAGCTGAATCCCACTTATTCTGTTTTTCCTGGTTTTATGTAGAGGGATTAAAGATTATAGTCCATGTTTCTCTACGGCCCTGGGGCATGTTCTATGCAAAAAGAGTAGTTGCTCCAGTTTAACAACCCCTTTGTGTAGAAAGCAGCATAAAGAGGTCATATCAGAGCTGAAAATTGGGCCAAAGAGAGTATATTTTCCTCTGGATGCACAGTTATAATTGCTATTATGTTTAGGGAATTGGACTTGATCACTGAATGGAAAACACTTTGCAATTAAGAGGGTTGAAAGCATAACTAGATTTGAATAATTGATGTTAATTTCCATTTGCAGAGAACACTATCACAATGCTGAATCCAAAAGCCATGCAACCTTCTGGTCCATTCTCTCATTTCTTGTTGCTATAAATTGCAAGGTAAAACTAACTGGAGGGTCTTGTACAGAATTGCTATATGGATTACATCCCATTATACATCTGAAATCAGGAAGAATCCACACTTGTATCGCTCATGTTCATGAAGCAAGTTCTTTCCTTATTTGGCTATACAATTAACTTGAATGAAATTGAATGTAATGCCTTGAAAACAATACTAAATTAAATGGTAATGCAGTAATCCATCAATTACAACGGGGCAACTAATGGCTTGAAATAGCTTTGTACAAGAGTTTCTAGTTGGATTAATAATATAATTAATGCTATGTACTCACCATTAAAGTAGGAAATAAAATATTGTTTTAGTTAATCTCTCTTTGTCATTGATGGGGAAGTACAATGCAACCAAGATGAATATTCATTGTAATGTGGTGCCTAAGGATGTAAATGTCTACCAAAAAAAAAAACCCAACCAGAATTTGCCAAGCATTAAAATGTAGTTTTTACTGGGATTCCTATAAGTATCAGAAATAATGAGTATATTTTTAATAACCTTATTTGTCCTAAATGCAATAATAATCATGCTAGTTTGGTACAGGTTAGAGAGGGAGGAAGATCTGAGTGACACTGTGAGCTAATAGCCTCAGTATTCAGATGGTTCAATTCTTTCAGAGACACTACTAGAAACACAGAAAATGGTAAAAAGATAGATGTAAATTATCTGGCCAGTTGTAGTAAGGAGGAACAGAACAGAATCTATCTATACTGGGAGAAATGAAGGGAAGCTCACTCTTACACTTTTTTTCATGCAGATGATCAGTTACACATGCAGATGATCAGTTACTTTAGATTTTCATGCTTCCTACTGGCATCAGACAAAACCAAAAACTGCAAGAATCCAAAGCCAATTGAATGTTTTTAGTGTCCCTTGCGTAGCACACATGCAAAGGGGCGCACAGCAGGTATCACCCCTTTTAGTCTCCTCCATTAGACCCTAGATCTGAATTACGCTGATCATCATCCTGGTTTAACTTAAAAAAGCAATCTGTTCCATTGCTGGCAGTTGTTAAACAGCCACCAGCTCCATGTAGAGTGGCTGTTTTATGGAGCAGAGTACCTCATATTTACTCAGCAGATATAGCTAAAGACACAGCTTAACTACTGTTACCATTGGCCAAGGATGGGGTGGGAGCAGGAGGAGGCTCAAGAGCTCAGAAGGAGGGTGAGTGCCCTCTCCCACCTGGGTGGATGGGAGGAATTTTCCCTTACGGTGTCTCTCTTGCATTTTGCACTGCTATGCAAAGCTGCTGCCTGATGGCCAAAGTGGAGGCCACAGGTTCAGGGGCCAAAGCTAGAGTGAGAACAGTCAAGGTCACCCCATGTCCCAGTGCTAAAAACATCATACTGAAGTGAATTACAGATGGTAAAAGTCCCAATATTCACCAAAAAAAAGCCATGCAGAAGTGTATTATGTACATGACTGCTGTGACTTTAAAGCCTTGCAGCCCACTCCTTTGAATACCTTTAGATCAGACAGCTCTGTGCTTAAGGCTGTCTTTCAACAGTTGTTTAACACTTCCTACGGACCTAAAACGTAGCTATAAAAAGGAATCCAAAGCTCTGATTTCATGCTTTTTATGGATAATTTACCCAAAGAAACTGATTAGCATATGATTTGAGCTAAGGACTCAAAGATTAAATACTGTATCTATAAATAGAAGTAGGAACAAATACACAGACACATTACAATTCATTGTGGTATGTTTACAGGGGCCTTTGAAGCAGATATAAAATATCTCCATCGCAATAGAGATTGCTCAGGGGCTCCCCAGGAGAATGACTTGCTCCTATATGCCTTTGGATGGATGAACTGGAAAGCAAAGATAACAGTACTGGCTCCTCCTTCTTTCACCTCTCCCTCTCCTGGGTCTTGTCTTGCCCAGTAGCTGAATAGATTCAGTGGTTTCCGAGCTGTGGGAAAGCGAGGGAATGGCAGTTCTGCTTTGCTTCTGAATCCTTTCCCCTGACTCCCCAAAACACCCCGTGGGCAAAGTATATTCAAACAGACTGTGAGCACATGCTACAGAGGTCACTTAGAGAGTAAAAACGTATCTTGTATTATTTACAAGAAGTATTAGATAACATTTTGGCCATGGAGAATCATCATGAGATCATTAAAGATCTAAAGTGCATGTAAAGCAGAAGAGTGTCTTTTTAAGAGGTTATCAAAGGATCCCACATGTGTATCAAGTCAACTCCAAAAGAAGCAGAAGAAATATGCTTGCTAACATTAATGGAAACTTCAAAGTAGAAAGGCATTCAATGCAACTGTCTCTGAAAACCAGAGACTGCGTATTTCAATAATGCTGAGATCTTGACTCGTGATTTAAAGGAATCTGTACAATTCAGATAAGAAATATAGCCCATTAGACAACATGTCTAATAATTTGCAAACATTTAACATGTGCACACAGATTTTATTTTTTTTTTATTGTTTGCTATTTAAGGTGGAAGGATGGCAAGGAAATTCAACTTTTTTTACTGCATTTATTTTATACTTGGAAGGGAAATGGAAGAAAGCAACACAGGATACCATAAAATCCAAGAAGTGAGGTAGAAAAAAGGTTAAAATAACTATACAGGATGGAATCTCTACTGATGTTGTGCATTCTGTCCTTTAAATGTAAATGCTGCCTTTCCAGGCAACAGTATTTTCTATTGTGGAAGAACAATAAAAATGCAGAAAGTGTGAAAATGAGGCTTCTGTGAGATAGCTTGAATAAGCTAAAATGAATAGAATATTCTATCCATTTAAGGGGTTCTTCCATGTTGCAGCCATGCCCAAGTATTTTCAAATATCGAAGGAGATGATTATGGATATCTGTGGCTATACTTCTGTTTCTTCCAAGAAGAGGAAAATCTGCATGAGAAGCTTGGGTTTGGAGGGAAGGAGTACAAGAAAGGGAGTGTAATGAAGACAAAGTTGGGTGGTAAGTGGAGGGAAGAAAAGAGATCAAGAGGGAGAGGGAGAAGTCATTTTGAAGTTATGTGGGTTTGAGGCAGGGCAAGGGAAGTGCTTAGGATTTTTTTTTTCTTGTTTGACTGTCCAGAACTGTCCTAGGTGTCTAAACATCTGAAACAGATTTGAATTACTGAGTGAGCAACTAGCAAGAAAACCCTCACTAACTTAAGAAGAGATTTGCTTTAACACCCCTTAGCAGGAAAATAGTAGTTCAAAGAAAAATCTGTTAAAGAGTAGAATAGTGTCCCCTTCAGAAAACACAACTCCTCTGCACTGCTTGGGATATGTGGGTAGTGGGATCAGGGATGTGAAGCTAGGACCAACCCTGTGGAACAGGATTATTCATATAACACCTTCTTCTATAATTTATTGACTGTTGTCATGGCTTGTGGTGCTGTGCAAACACTGCCCTAAGGTGTTTATCCTCTAAATCAGACACATATAATAGAAGTCAGACACAAAATACTAGGGGAGGGTCCAAAAAAGATGGAGATAATCCATTTTACATCAGATCTGAATGTGACTTTCTCTTGTGTTGATTACTTTTCGTTAGAAGAGTGCTTTGCTCAAGGATTTAATTGAAAAGTGGCCATCAGTCCTACCAAGACAAAGAGTTCCCTTGCACAAGGTGCAGAGCAAGTGCAACAACTGTAAATTAAGAGCAGGGAGCACTGTTCAGGGACACATTGTGACTAAAGACAGTTTAGCCGAGGTTCTGGATGCAGCACAGCCACATCATGAAGTGCCACCCTTGAGTAATTACTACATTGCAAAGTGGTTGTTCTGCTTCTGCAGAGCATAGAAAGCATGTCATGCCAACCTGCTGACTTGTTCAGAGCCAGCTTTTTTTTTTCCTCTGCCTGGGCTTAGGTTGCACAGGCTATATTTTACTCTAGAAGGAAGAAGAAAATGGAGTTATACTAGTGAAGCCTCTTGCCTACTTCAGTTATTTAGCCTGCAAGATTTTCATGGGTCTGACCATGTTTATGTGTTAAGAGGAGGATGTCACAATCTGACACGTGCTGAATAATTTGAGACCATAAATTCTGACAAGCCTACTGACACACCTTCAAAATCATCATCGTAAATATCCCCAAAACAGAGCCACCAGGATCCCAAGGTCAGACAGCTGCATTTCCCAAAGCATCGGAAGTCTTTGCCAAGATGGTAACACACTAAAATGAACTCCTGTGCAATGAGTAGGCAGAAAACCCCAGTGACTCACATGGGAGTATTTCCCACAAAGCAACCATTCTATCAGTGATCTCTCAGCCCTGATCTCAAGAGAAACATATACAACATTTCCAGACATGAGCTTGGGATCTAAAGTTAGTAAATCTACTGAATACCAAAAATTTCATAGCCTGTACAGTTATTGGTTTAAAAATGCTCTCAGTCTCATGCTTACTTGCTACTAATCTTTTGCAGGTTTGCAGAGTATGAAGTATTCCTTTCCCTCCACCTTATCATCCCTCCCCAGCAGTACTATCCCCTCTACTTCCAACAGGCCTAGTACATTTTGTTTCATGGTCTAACTGAGATTCAGCTAATTAAACTCATCTTATATTTGAAGTTTGCTGTTTCTACTTTGAACTTGAAAGCTGTGCAAAATGCTGCCCACTGTACTAGAAGTTTTAGTAAAATAGGTTATCTATCTCTGCCCAAAAACTGGACAGAAAACTACGCTTCTGAAGAATTTCTAGAGGGAAACTTCAAATTTACCAGGGTTTTCCATATTTACCTTCATGAAAAGCAAGGTAACTACTATTACAAATATTTCCACTGTGTAAGTATTTCCAGTTACTGAATAGAGACAATCCTTTAGGCTGTATTTAGCACATGAAGGAATCTCACTGCAGTACCATAAGATCTAATCCTGTCTAGTCAACTCTGTTTTTTTGCCAAATCACATCTTTTCCATATACAGTGATCACCCTTATTATTCAAGTGCACGGTAACACCACCCCATGACCACCCCCATAGGATTCACATCTATCCCTTATTCATTAAAAGAGAATTCACCAAAACGTTTTCATTTGCTTCAATAATTACTGCAAACTGGATTATTGGAATCCTCATTCACATTTAGTCTGTTTTGCTCTACAATTAGTTTTGCTGGGATAAATGGGACACTCGAAATTTAATGCATGCCTCAGTGAGGGTAAATATAGTGGAATCAGGCCATAACAATGGATAAACACATTCTTTTGTTGCCATCCATCCAGTTCTTAAAAGCTCTATTTAAAATAGCCATCAGACAAAGAAGATGATGAAAAGACACAAAATGAGGCCATGAATAAGAATTTAATTCAGATTAAGAATTCTAACCTAAATAGCCTTCAGAATTAATAGGCCATTCAAGGAAAAATAATACCCTCAATAGAAGCAACTATTTGTGCAAAATCTTCCCTTTATACCTTTAATTTAGGCAGAGCTTTTCCTCCTGAGCTGCTATTTTGCATGTATTTATGTGCTTCAGTCAACATCCAGGAGGAAAGAGAAACTATCTGTTCTACATACTGACTTATACAAAATCAGTAAAAAATATTACTGGAGCTACAGGATGCCACAACTCAGCTATTACAGCTGCATGATGCAGTTTGATTAGTTGCATAACAATACTTAGATTATCACATTTGGAAATTACTAATTTATTTTGGAAGTCACCGGTAGCAACAGTGAGTGGATGTTAGAAGAAAAAAAAGCATTTGGATATCTGTAAACTATATTAAAATTTGTACTTACACATAGAAGTATTCTAATGTGGTTTGGTTTCTTTTCCTTTGTAATACAAAGTAATTTTATAAAATGATGCCATAATACTTTTGAAGACTGGGTGATTCACACTTTGTTGCAGGGCAGCAAAGACACTCTCTGTGGTGACGTCTTCCTGAAAAAAATCTCACATCAGCTTCTCTCTGTTATATAATGGTTGATACTGCCTACTCCAAAAACTCCTGAGCACTGGCTACAAAAATACCTTTTCTAATGATTAGTTATGTTTTATCCCCCTGGTCTCTTATTCTCTGTCTTGCCGACAATTTTTTCAACCCATAAAAGTCTGTAGAGCCTTGGTGCTAACAGGACTTTGTTCGAGTTGCATTGGCTCCTACCTCAGGTATGAGTGATATTTCTGGTAACAGCTATGACTTTCCTGATATACTTGAATTTCCCTAAATTTTTTCTAGTTGATGCAGGCCAAAGAGACCAAGTATGAAAATAAATTACAAATAAATGAGACTTAGTAAACAAAGTGAGTTGTGTTTTGGGTTTTTTCCCCATTGTGTTGTGCACATGAATGTCTGAATATCTTTGTGTTTTCCCACAACTGGGAAAACCTAAAGAGGATCAAGAAACCAGATTAAAGCTGGAATAAAACTGGAATTTTGTCCAAAGGAAAGACCCAATTTGACAAAGAAGGAAGTTTTTCTGAATGAATCAGCTGGGAACAGTTGCTAGAAAGTGCTCAGAAATCAAATTAGTCATTATCCAAAATGCTTCAAGAAGAGGCAACATAAAAAAAAAAAAATATCTCGTATGATGTGCAAAGTTGGAGTCTGCAAAAGATTCCATGTGTTGCTGCAAAAGGAACATGGCAAGGTGATATCCAACCCTCAGCAAGAAGAAAGAGCTGCATTAATGTTTCCAGCAGAGCAAGAATTTGTTAAATATAATAAGAGCAGACTCCATGACCATTAAGGCAAAGTATGCACGGCATTCCTGATTGGAAATAAGAAAGGATAAAATTCAGAATAATCTCAAAGGAAAAAAAGATCCTTCTGTGAGTTAAGAACATGGCAGTCCTTCACTCACTAGAATTTGCAAGGTGCAATAAAACCATTGGAGAAGTCATCAAAAAGACACAGAAAACATCTCAAGAAATGATTAAAGGGATGTAAAGAACTAAAAGTGCTAAAGTCCATGGACAGGTTCTCCTTATTTGTCAAGTTCCAAGGAACAGAAAGCAAAGAGAGGGATCAAGAGGTTTAGTACCCTCCACTATCACTAAAATATATATTCTTTAAATAAAATAAAACAAAATGCATACATACATCTAAAACTTATTCACCACATACAATGATAAATACCCTAAGGCAGATGACAGCGATTTTTTCTCCTGGCACCTTGAGTGACAGGAATGTCCTAGGTATCACAAAAGATGAGACTATGAAGTATGTAATGAATTCTCCTGAAGAGAGTAACTTGGATGATTGTAAGGACTGGAAATAAAGAGGTCTAAAAGAAATTCTGAAGTCTATTAGGGACTGAAACAAAAGAAAAAAAAAATAAAAAGAAGACTACAGCTTTGTATATTCATCTCACTAGTTGAAAATATATTTTCTAGAAAAACTGAACCATGAAAGGAACTCTTTTGTTAGGGGAAAAAAAAAAAATGCAAGTAGGCATTCACATTTTTGTATTGGTTGAAAGAAAGTATGTCCTTGTCCTAGACTACTTAGACTCACTTCCTTAATATAGCCTTACTAGATAATACTTCAGTTCAACAGTTATTTTTGCTACTCACTATCCCTGAAATATGGTGTATGACTATGCAATTTTCAGCAAATTAGATGTTTTGACATAATCTGCTGAAAATCTAAATAGGAAACATGGAAAAACACTCTAAAGCCAGACCTTTCTGCATATTTAGCAATGCTAGATTACAGTTTGGGACTGGTGAAATTCAGGCTGCAAGCAGATAACATCTGGTTTGACAGAAATCAGAAAATAACAATGTTTGCAATTACATGAGTGGCACTGGATGATTCCAGATGTACAAGACAAAACTCTCACTGTGATTTGGAGGTGAGGAAACTTCCATTAATTCCCCAAAAAGACAGTGAGTAGGCCTAAAGTCACAGCTAGTAGTTGTGCCCAGGAATTAGCACCAGAGGCCCACAGACTGCTATTCCAGTACCACAGGCTTACCTGGGAAAAACAACAATCTCTTTCCGCAGTGACAGATAATGAGGAAGACCAGAGGTGATGATCCTGACATCCTGTCAGACACTACAGACTGACACTGCTCATCTTCGATGCTTGGAGAGACAAAAAATATAGCACTGCTGGAGTCCATGGAGAAACACATATGCCTGTGAAGCAACATGTGGCGCGTCAGAGGCTAAGAACATTATTGGTTTATAGAAGGGATCAGGTCTGTAAAATCTCGCCATCCTTTTTGTTGTTACTAGCTTTGATGTCACTATGTTTGGCTGCAGAAAGCAGGTGTGGGAAACTGTACCTATAGAAAATGATTGCTGGAGAGCTGAACCGCTGGAGCTGCTGTGCTGTTTGGAGCATTACATTACACAGCAGTGAGCAGCCAGACTCTGCATAAGGGAAAAATATCAAACCCACTGATTTGGAGGGATTATTGGCCAGATGTGCCATTAGTGAATGGAGAGGTAGCTCCAGGGACAGCTAAGCTCATCAAAAGCATACTGATCCCATGAGGGGACAGGCCCATCCTGCTCTCAGTCTTTCCATTTGCCAGAGACCCACAAATGTTTTTTGTGGGGTTTACTCACCATCCCTCAGTGCCTTAAGAGAGACACGTGGTGGGTCTGAGGAAACCATGGGGTTAATTCCTCAGACAATGTGAAGAGCAGGAGCCCAGGGCCAGGATTACCAAGGGGAATAGGAAAGGTGGGAATAGGACCCCCACCCCCTTTCAGTAGCAACAAACTATTAATTTGCCTCAGCCACGTCTTGTGCAACAACAGCTTGCAATCAATCTCTGCTCAGCATTTACTGCAGCAGCAGAGCGTTTCTGACAGACTAAATGCACACAATGAATGGCAAAGAGAGATAGCAAGTGGTTTTGCTGTGCTATTCTACCTCCATGTTTTGGAAACAGACAAAAAAATGTGTTGGCCCACCCTACTTTTGGAGAAAGGTCTCACATTCCTCTGACTGATGTAAATCTACAAAATACTGACACTTTTCACTGGAATAGAAGCAGTGAATAGTAATTTTCAACCAGTTACCAAGTATGTTTATCAGCTGAATCATATACATTCAGCAGAGGAATCGCTGCATCTGTTCTGTGGGAGGCAGACATTGTGCTGAAATGGGAATGAGCTGAGTGTCAAGTAATGTGGTATTCTTGTTACAGCTTCAGAACAGATGTCATTTTGTCATAGCTGCTGACATAATTTTGAAGATAAGAAGATTTGGAGATTTAGTCCATGATGTTTTAAAGACAGGATTAAAGCTTTAAATTTTAACAGAAACTAGATATGGTCTTACCACACAAGGTTATATCCAACATATCCTAAAAACATTCAGAAAAAAACCTCAATACTGGTTTTAATTTATTGTGATTCTGGTAGTAATGCTACTCCAACTACTACTTTACCATCTCATATATTATTAACCACTATTTTCACAGAATAATGTAGCTAGACAATCTGACACAAGATTGCTATTCTGGGGGAAAAAAAAAAAAAAAGCAAAAGTAGAACTAATGAGGCTTGGTTTCCTTGGATTAAGTTTTATCGACTTTCATGTCTAGGATGATGTAGACTCCAATGCAAGCTTTTCTCTGTGAGTGGGACTGCTTAAATGAACATCTCCTGTGTGAATTCTCTGTTGTCTGGTACCGTATGAGCTCATGCTGTAGTTTTTTGGGGTTTTTTTCAATCAAAGATATAGCAGAGTTTTTTTTCTCCACCAAGCTTTGTATTTTCAAACAGCTCTGCAGTATTAGTAACTTTCAAAATTACAAACCCTGTCCAGATTTGACTGGGTTAGCCCAACACATTTGAGTCTCTTTGGTGTGAGGAAGGAGACACTTGCCCAGACGCAGAGGTCACTTAACACCTTTTTGAATAGATGACTTTTAATGGGTTTATATTTAAAAGAGAAATACTACATAACAATTAAAGATATGGTAGGAATTTCTTCAGCAATCTCCAAATTAATCTGAAGCTGACCAGCTTGGGCATGGATACACTTAGATATAAAGTGTGGAGCTAAGTGTACACACCAGGTAAACTAACACCCATACTGCTCTCTGGTCTACTACAGCTAACATACTGACAAACAGTTTAGGCTAGTTCAAAGGTTAGATACACATTTATAGCCAGGTAAGCCGAACTCACATTTTTTTTATCACAACACAGTCTATACATGAAAGACTATATCCCATTGTAGTCCCAATACATATCAGTATAAATGTAAGACAAATTATTTCAATAAAAAGAAATAATATTCACTTCAGAAAAATTAGTCCAACTCAGGCATGAAAACGTAAACTCTTATTTTCAAAGAACTCTATTCTGTGATTTTGGGTCCAGGGAAAATGAAATACTAAATTCAGTTGTAATTGTTCTTTTAAACATTGTGTGAGGGTTTTCTTTTACTAATTAAATAACCTTAGTAAAGGACTCGTATTCTGTCTAGTCATCTACACTCTACATCAAACCTGTATTTGCTTTCTGTTGAGGTTTAGTCATGCCTACATATACTAAAACAGAATTCAAATACATCAAATCATACCACAACCAAATAGTTTGGAACCAAATCAGTGTCACCTTTGCAAGACTAAAAGGACTACTAGTGCTTTTGAGTGATTGAACCAGGCCTTCGGGGAACTTTCAAATCTTTTACTAATACTTAAACCTCTTCTAGACATAGAATTACTATTGAAAAATTAACTGCAAATGCATACCAGTCTCTATCACTTTTGATTCCTTTAAATTCCTTTAACAGGACTTTCAAATGAAGACCTCACACAGACGTGTTGCCAATAGCCTAAGCCGGTAAAAATAGTTTTATAAGATATACAGTGAATAGACCGAGCCCTCTGATTATCCTGCATGTTGTTAGACATTTTAGTAACTTGGACATGACCCCCTGATCACATAGATGTTCATTGTTCATAATTATATCTGATGTAGAAATCTTACCCTTAATGTTGCTTCATATCTGCACCAATAGACCATTGCTACTGCAATTCAGACAAATGATACAACCCCTAGTCTCACACTCACAAACACAGAATAGGAAAAAACGTCCAACTAACAAAGTCAAGCAAAACTAGAATAGCTGGTATTGTATGGGCAAAATAACTGGCCCCAGGCAAAGTATTTGTGCCTTCCAATAACACTGCATCATATAGAGTATCTACTGCCTTTTATGCTATTGTACAAGAATTTGCTAAAATGCTCTTTGAAAGTGTAAGCTGAGGAAATAGAGAAAGACAGAGGACAACTAAATAGGTATATCATTATAGGAAATGAAGAAGTCCAATCTTCTGATATAGGAATGGTTTTACATTGCAAAACTGAAATCAGTCTAATCTAAGCTACAGTAAGTAAAATGAGACATTCTGTTCAACCTTCACCTTGGTTTTGATGTCATCTTCAGTGAGTATGCAATTAATTTTAACAGCTATATCTGAGTCTCTTTGAGTTTGAAATGATCTGCCATGGATTCCTGTACCATCTGGACTCAAGCAGCACTAAACCTACTCCATTTGGATTGTTTTATCTTATGACTTCATTGATTTATAGGAATTTAACTCAATCTCACTGACTATAATTATTACCTTTTCATATTAATGTGAAAGGACCTCTCATTGGCTCTTGAAAGAAAACAAGGTTTTATAGACATATCAACACAGGAAAAGTAGATTTGAGGCCTGATGTAAACTCACCTACACTAATTTCTGTTTAACCTAATGAAAAATCACTAGCCAAAGTTAATCCATCAGAGGACCATATATGTCGGTTTTCTCTTGAGCCTCATTAAAATTTCCAAGGCATGGGAGTTTGGGGGTGGTTCTTTTTTTTTTTTCCTTTTTCCATCCACTTGCCTTGAATTCAAGACATCTTAGACATTTTTTAACTTCTGGAAGGGACTTTGGTGAAGAGGGAACTCTTTTGGGGCACCAGGGTGAAGAGGGCAACACGCCATGCCTGTGAATTGCAAGGTGAAAGAAGCAGTTACATTGTCCTACAGATCGATTAATTTCTACAGGTGACCATCACCCTTCCCAAGTTCAATACACAAGTAAAGGCTTGTGTGCTGAATCTTAATTCATATACTTGTTTCTCTCTATCGATTTCCTGATATTGAATTTTCACAAACACGTGAATTAGAGAAGCCTGTAGCTGTCATTTTATACTCACTCAGATAAATGGTTAAAGACCAATCCATTAAATCCTCATATAATAAGACATGGTTGTAAATTAAAATGGTTTTAGCCCTCATTTGATTTTTTGTGTTTTATTTATACCATTTTGGTCAGAGAAGCTATTTTCGGAAAAAAACCCAAAACAACAAAACCAAACAGATAAAGGTCTGAAAAACAAAGCTCTACAGTCTTTTTACCCTGATTAGGATATAAAAACTGTTTACCAGTTTAAAAAGCACAAATCAGTGTCTTCTAACCTAAAACAGATCAATATGTTTGTACCAGGGTCATTGCTCTCCTGTGTCACAGTTCTCCTGGGAGAAGCATCAGTTTTATTTGCTGCTGGTAGCTCCCTGGGAGGGTACCGCATGGTTGGCTGAAAGGTAGGCTGTGATTTGTGGTACTCTGACTCCTGGATGGATCTTTACCAGTGTGTACATGTAACATCTGTGCGGCTGAGAGGCTTTCTATCTCCTCAAACTGGCCTGGCAGGGAGGAGAAAGGAGGAATATTGCCTTCGGGGACCTTGCTGTGGGAAGGAGACTGAGAAATATCCAAGAGGAAGCAACAGCAAGTATTCATCCAGACCTTCAAAAGACAGTAAAAAAAAATCTCACCTTAGGGACTCAGATGTTAATGTGTGGAGGTTTTCTGTACTTAAGAAATCTAGAGAATGTTAGATGATCCTCTTTGTAAGGGCATAATGGGCAGGAGCTCAATCTTATCCTGTGTAAAATGCTAACATTCAAGTTGTCCTCCAGAAAAACTGGTTTTGAGGGTCAAAATTCCCATTATTTGTACATATTTTTTTTTCTCAAAAAGGGATTGGCAGAACTACCTTGCATTTGTCTTTTACTTGTAGTCCAGCCAGAGCAGCAGCTGAGCATCTGACCCCAAATGATTTGGTTTATATTTGTGGTGTTTCTTCCTTCTGGATTGTTGCTCATTCATTTTTTGATGTTTTCCCTTTCATTACATTTCATCTACTTATTATTTTATGATCAGATTCAGAATCATGATTTTTTTCATAGTATTATATCAGGCACCTCATCAGACTCCAGCCCTCTTGGCAGTCTAATGTTACGCAAAAATACCTAAATTCACGGGGGCAAAATCTTTCTTGACAGAAACAATGAGAGAAGGCAGCATGCTGTTCCCATGAACCTCTCATAGAGGAAAGACATGGGTGAGGGTGGAGGCCAGTACCAGTGAAAGGACTAATGATACCAAGCATAGCACTGTTGCTTCTTAGGCAAGTTATGGCTACTAGCATAACTTAGACTGGAAATTGGATTTAAAAATGTTGATTGCTGCAAGCTGCTTTGCAATTCTTTTATCCTGCAGGGTGCTGAACAATTTCCATTTTCATCACGATTATTATATAAGCACCCCACCCCCAAGAACAGAGAGAAAAGTCTTTTTCTCAGAAAATGACACTGCATTCTAAGAATGAAGCTCTCTTAAGAACCAATAAATATAATCAAATGTTTCTGAAAATTTTGAAGTTCAAAATTTTCATGTCTATGCAAAAAATAACCCCCTACATTTTTTTCATCATATGCCTCTGTACACATACACATTTACACGTGTCTATGTACATATTTCTCCATATATATGTCACTATGTACATAAACACAGAGTGAATAGATATGCAACACTCAGGACAACATACTCATATTTCCCATCACTCCCTATTACCCAAGAGCAGACTGGATACAGGTGGCCTCATAATAACAAGCATAAAAATGACAAACATTTTTTTATTGTAGAATAATCCACACTGTCAGATGTACCACCATCTGTGTTATTCAGTACTACTGCTCACTGCCTGCTGCCACCAGCACTGGCCCATTGTTGGATGAATTACAGGAGGAGATGCTTGGCTTTATGAGAGAGATTGAAACCAGTCCCAGAGTCAAGTATGACATAAACCCCAAAGCTGGATTCCATATGTGTATTCAAACGGTGTTCCCTGCTGTTGCACAACCACAGGCATATCTGAAGGGGATGGTCTCCACTATTTCCATGTCAGAGATCAAATAATCAAGGCCAGAAAAGGCTTCGTGTGGTTGTCAGAGAAGATCCCAGTGACTCCAGCTTGCTTAGTATTTGCCTCTGCAGCTGTCATCACTACAGTGCTACAGAAACACACCTAGCATCAAGCCTGTGCCTGAATCAGATGTCAAACCTGCACCATCTTCCACAGGACTGCCAGACTCCAGTTATTATCAGGTGAATCCTCACAAGAGTAAAACCTTTGTCACAATTTGGGGAAAAGTCTCTTTTCATTTTCTGTTACCATATTGCCTTAAAATCACGCCCTAATGAATGCTGGTCAACATCAAGGTTAAAATGAATACGCTTTGTGATGAATAATAGCTAAGAGGACATTAAGGCCTCCTATGCTTGTAGCCAGCTCTTTGTTTTCTTCCCTTTTCCCTCATAGCCCCAAGTGCTGATGAATAATACTTTCCAATATGAGAAATACTGTGGGAGTTTAATTTCTAGCAGACTAGCATATGTTCTTACTTTATTATAGGTAGTTATATTTTGAGAATAAAAAGGTTATAAAAGCCATTATAACATTAAAACATTGCAAGACTGAGGGATGTTTCAACAATCATAACATTTTTAGTAGTTAAAAGAGACAAAAGTCTAATCAAACAACTACCTTCAGTAGAAAATTCAGTTTAGTCACAAATATTTTCTCAGGCTTTGGCCTTTTGGACTGAAGATTTGGCATAATAATTACAGATTAAACATGGACTAGGCATGGTCCCAGTTATCCCACCTATGAAGGGCCTGACAAAATGTAGGAGAGGTTCCTAACAGAAATATTGTTTCAATGGTGTTAAAATGATTTTCACGGCCATAATATTGTTACATGGCTTTATCAATAAAACCGTAGTGGGCAAATGCAAAAATCTTCAGTATGGCTTGGTACTAAGACTACCTACTATAAGCTCTCCATAGGGTTGGATAATTTTCACACTGTTTCCAAACAAGACTATGGTACTAGCCTTCATCGATTCCCATATACTCTGGGACATATAATCTGGGACAAACCTTATTCTTTTTCTTGATGTCCAGGTCTGAGCCCTTGAACAATATGAAATCATTTGATAGCTGCTAGGCATCCACTAACAGTTTCTCTAATGTAACATTTTATGGTATAGTGTAATAATACAAAAATGCAATAATATCATATGATAATGTCATTTAATACTCTCTTTGTCTTTGCCCTGAAAGAATTTAGGAGTAAAGGCTGAAGCTTGTATGAACTCCAAAGTTTTGTCTTTCAAAGCTGACCTCTCTTGACTCTTTCCATCCAGCTTGGACATACCTCAACAGGGTAAGGCAGTTTAGCTAGAGAAAATTTCATGCTATATTCTTTCTTACAAGATGTCACATTAGAATCCTACAACCATGACCTCTGTTTCATTGAACATTTTGCTATTCAGAACAAATGAAGTTTTCATTCCTTCAGATTGCTCTTAATAATTTCCATATATTTGTTGGAATCATGATAATATATCAACATCTCTCAGAATTTTCACAGAGAAAAAATAAATTAAAATCTGAGCATTCAATAAACATGTAGCCATGTCTGAAATGACAAGAAGGTACTATCAAAGTAGATAGTAACCCTGGGAGAATGATGAGTCAAGAACATAAGTAAGCATAAAAAAAAATCACTGCAGTTCTGAAAATGCTTTCAATAGTTATAAAATTTCCTTTATATTACTGAAATATATATTTGATTGTTTTGTCTTTCACATTCTTACTTCCTTTTAGTGTTATGAATAAGAAAGAAACAGAAAAAGAGATTAAAAAAAAGAGAAATGAAGAAAGCATAAAGCAGAAGATTAAATTGTACTTTTTTAGTTCAGCCTTACACAAAATCCATTAAATTAAAAAAGATTAAAAGCTTTGTTACATTTTCTTGAAAAAGCAAAGTTACTTCTAGTTATTAAAAAAAAAAAAAAAAGTAGGCTAGCTAAATGTAGTGAATGTAAAATCTTAAACCTGGTATGTCTCACTGATCTATTTAAAGGAGGCTCCAAGCATTAGAAGCTCCAAAAGAGACTTCCTTTAGGTTATACATTGCTATGTTATAGCTATTCAATTTCCTTTACTTTTTTAAAAAGATGGTTCTTCATCTATATTCCTATTAGTAGAAAACCATGTGCACAGAATTGCACCTTCACATCCTTAAAAATAAATGTGTTTATTAAAACTGAAGGCCTGGTAAATCTGGAATACATTTAAAATAAATTTAGCTGTGAGAAAGGAAAATACTAATAAGAACTGTACAAAGCATGAAAATTAACTATGGTACGTTAATTGAAGTTGAATTCCAAGCAAAACATGGACTCTTGTAAAGATTTATCAAAGTGGTATATTCATTTCAGCATAATATCGTTCATTCTACCAAAATCTGATGAGTTTTTTTTTTAACTCAGAAGTCAAGAATTGTCAAGAAAGGTGAGCATCATGTCACGCATAGTAACTTCTGCATACAGGTGTTTTCCAAACCCTGGTAGGAGTAGCATATTGAGTCACTAGGTTTAGTGAATATATAGCCACTGAAATCCATCTGTTGCAGATTACAAATATTATCACATTTTGAACAAATTTTTGTCAAGGTTACATCTACCAGCAGTTGTTTTTCAGGACTGGGTTGACAGTTTGACTGAGAACATGATTTTCACAGTTGGGAATTGCATGATTTGTTACGCAACAGTGGCTGGCTTGGCACGGTGGGAAAGTGCACGATCCTGTAAATGCCCCAAAGGATATAAGCAGTATTTACCATGCATGTCCTGATCCACTGGGACAGGGTCCAAGTCACAAATCATTCCTTTCACTCACAGGCAGGAGAATATTCATGATCAACAACAGGACACCATTACAGCCTGGAGCTTTACCTTGTCATTGTGGTGCTTTTTTTCTGCTTCTTTATATATGAATATATATGTACATACTTGCATAGTTTACTGTGTTGATAATGCAGATGAAGACAAGAAAACATTTAGTTCTTGAATGAAAATGCCTCCTTGCATGCTCTTTGGACTATCTCAGCTATTATTAAATCTGTGAGCTGTTAAGCACTCTCATCTCCACTGAGATAACTAAGACAAAAGGGTGGTTGGCACCTGGTGGGTCTGGGATCCAAGCAATTTATAAAAGCTCAGTAGTTGCTTCACTAATTTAGAATAATTTGTATTGAGCGTGATTTTTACATTTATAAAGGATTTACCAGGCTCACAATAAAGAGAAAACAGAGGACTATAATGAGGATCAGCAAGAAAAGTAAGGAGGAAGAGTACAGCATAATGGAAAATAAAATTGAAAAAGTGAAATACATAAAAAACTGAGGAGAGCAGAGGGAGAAGAATAAAATTTCCCTCCAAAATATTTTCTATGAGGGCTTCCTTATGCCAATTACAACATATTCATAAAGGGTACCAAAAAACTTTCTCTTAGCAACCCCTATGGAAAGCTGTTATTAGCAACATAGTGATGACTGAAAATTCAGCATTTTCTGAAGACTCATTAAGTTTGCATCCTTATAGCTATTATTTAATCTTTTTTTTTTTTTTTTTTTTTATTTTTAGTGGGTTTTTTTGAGGGTTATGTAAGAATGTTGCTATTGCTAGAAAAGCTTCATTAGTTTGGTATCGTTCGTATTTGGGTTTCTTTTTTTTGAGATGATTAAA
>JAAGNO010017918.1:0-21335 GCA_033439905.1 Ceryle rudis
TAATTAAAAAAAAATATATATATATATATATAGTAAAATATGTATTGTACTGAGTATATTGCTGTAGTCCTCAAAAGGAAAATCTATCATGCTGGCGGAAAAAAAAAAAAAAAAAACCAAACAAAAACCAAAAACAAACCCACAACCAATTGTTTTAAATATATGAAATGTAACTGTTCAGAGAATCAATATTTATGTTAAATACGTTAATAAGATTTTCTTGCAAAGTGATTTATTACAATGCTTTTAGATTTTAATTGTTCCAACAAATTGCAGATGGGTGGTGGTTGATATCAGCATATCATATGGTCTCACTTAAGCAAAGTTTTGGCAATACATATTCATGCTAAATGTCCAGTAGGTCAAAGGAGGTCAACCTCCCCCTCTATTCTGCCCTGGTGAAGCCACATCTGGAATACTGTGTCCAGTTTTGGTCTTCCTAGTTCAAGAGAGACAAGGAAATACTGGAGAGAGTCCAACAAAGGGCTACAAAGATAATGAGGGAACTGGAACATCTCCCTTACAAGGAAAGGCTGAGAGACCTGGGGCTGTTTAGTCTGGAGAAGAGAAGATCTTATCAATGTCTATAAATATCTAAAGGGTAGGTGCAAGGATGATGGAGCTGGATTCTTTTCAGTGGTGCCAAGTGACAGGACAAGGGGCAACGGGCACAAGTTGGAACACGGGAAGTTTCGTCTAAATATGAGGAGAAATGTCTTTACTGTAAGGGTGACAAAGCACTGGAACAGACTGCCCAAGAAGGTTGTGGAGTCTTGTTCTCTGGAGGCTTTCAAAACCCACCTGGGTGCAATCCTACGTAATGTGCTCTAGGCAAACCTGCTTTAGGGCAGGGGTGGGGGTGTGTGGACTAGATGATATATAGAGTTCCCTTCCAACTCTGATGATTATGTGAGTCTGTGGTATACTGACTGAGGAAGGACAAAATTTGTGCAGTAACAGCAAAATGTCAAGGTGTAAACAATCACTAGTTAAATCTTTAAAGTAGTTTTCCATACAGCAGGTGAATTTCAATTTCTATGCATGTAAATTTGAGTAGAATTTCACATGCATTTGGATAAGGAATGTTTATTCCTGGAAGAAAAGTTCATTGTTTTGGCCACCAGAAGGCCACCTTACACTGGGAAAGCTGTTGCAGTGAAGTCATTATGTTTTTCCTTTACTTACTTTGCAAGTCATTGGGTCAAAGAAAAAAAGCGATTTACTTTATAAAATGTTTCTCTTTCCGATCACATCAAATTTTCATTTTAGATTATAATTCTTTGTTAAGGGTTACGTTTGAAAAACAATTCTAGTAACACATTTTCTTTTCTCATAGTCCTACTCTCTCCACTGAATGCTTTTTATTATTATTTTGTATGCTCAGTGCTGGGAGTTTTCTCCAGATATCCCTCTCTTGCACCTCTGGTCTTCCCTAATTGGCACAGCTGAGTCACTTGTGCCATATTTAAGATGAAAAAAGGCTAAAGTTCTCTCATATGGTGGCCTGGAGTTCATAGCATCTGTTTAATAACACATACGAATGAAAAATTTCAGATAATTGACAAGCAGTATATTGGAGATGGGACCAGTTCTTTGTCATATATTTTCTCTTTATGAGATATATCTAGAATTCTGAATTTATACTGAAACATATTTTTCTTTCATAATTTTTGTGTGGAAAGGGGCTTTATAATTAAAAAGTTGGGAAGATTTAGCATTTAGGTAGATAAGACACATTCACTTTACTTCTTAGAGTTATTTCAGATTATTCTAGTACTATAAAAAAAAGAGAGAATCTTGAAGTCTCATGCATATAGATTTTCTGTGATTTCCAATTTAACCTACAATAAAAGTAGTTAAAAAGCAAGAAGGAAATCTGAATATTTTTCCTAGACAACATTGCTTGTCAGGATCTTTAATCTTTCAAACTCTAGTGTTTGATGCAAACCAAAAGACTGGGCTTCAAATATTTTCTCATACTTTAATGTACTTGTGTTTTATAACTGATGTATTTTAAACACCACAATGTGTGGCAAATTTTATATTTTAAACACCATTTTCAATATATATGAAATACATTTTGTTTCTGTTGTTCTGTCATTTACTTATACATAAAACCATATTTTTGCAGCATATTATTACGTAAACATATTGTAAAAAATAATCTGTGTTTCTAAGAGCTGGTGAATTAGCACTTCTAAGCTGTCTAGACAAGCAATTCCAAATTTCAAAATTTTAAAAATATGTTGCATAACATATGTGACTGTTTTCCCATTGCACATATTCATTGGTACTGGACATAACCAAGTTAAGTACTATCTAATTCTGTATTTCTTAGATAAACTGACTATATTTGAATCTTTCCTACTCAGTCATTGTCAGACAAAAATGTCACGTTGCAATACTAAGACACTGTTGCAAATGACAAATAAAAACTTTAATAGTATACCCTGATTTGGATTGTCTTTGTTTTCAGGTTTCCTAAAACATGGCTCAGGTTTGATACTTGAAAATAAATGCCTTTAAAATCAGTGGACTCTCTAAAACTTTAAACTGTACTACCTTTAGTCCTGCTCTAAAGAAAAAAATAATCAATTTAAAATTTTTAAGGTGAGAATAGCAGTACATATTATTTTTCAAGGATGCTTTCATCTTATTTACTTATTTAATATTCCTTTCTGGTACTGGAAAAAAGAACAGATAAGCCAGAGTTTGTTATATTTCATGGTATGGTTTCACTACAATGCTCTGTTATGTTGGGTAATACAAGATATGTAAATAATAAGTACAGCATAGACTATTGTGGCAGTAAGTTCCAGAATTAGTTATTTTTTTTCTTTTTATGAATTGTTCTTAAGGAAAAATATAGAACTATTTGTTCAATTTTCATCATATTAGAACTACTTAAAATAATAATTGGGAGATTTATTTGTCTGTGGCACATTCAGTCACACACCTTTTTCCTCTCATTCAGAGATTTTAAGTATAAAAATGGATTCTTTTAAGAAAGAGAACAGCCACTTGAGAATGTAAGCTGTGAACTTTAAGTAATTTTTAATGCCTATTGAAGTTAAGCCAGATAATTATGTGAAAGTAATTTACATGAGCTTGATTTTGCCATTTCGACCTAAAGCCAGTGACAAAAAAACTGTCCAATCCCTTCTCATGTATATGAAAGCAGCTAGCACCCACGATTCAACAGAGTGAAACTGTAAATTAAAACGGTTTTCTCCCACAGAGAAATCTACATAAACCAAATGTTCCATATTCATTCATCACCTATTTTACAGTGTAAGCCCTGTTTAGTTATCACATATCTAAAGGACATTGAAAATCAAACAGCAAAAATGATGAAAAGTAGATACTTTTCTTTCAGAATATTTTACCAAATACTAAGCATGCTCTTTACTTATTCTTTCCTGAAACTATCAAGATGAAGCATGATGGACGCATTCTAGTTACCAGGATTTTGTTCAAATAAGTGTACATCCAGTACTTCCACATCTGGAGGCCAGTTTTCAGATTATACATGTCAGTGTTGGATACTTGCAGTGAGTAAAAAAGCTTGAGTAGGTTTTTGAACAGATCAGGGTCTGGGAGCCAAGGCAACTCCAAATCAGTGTCATTGTGAGGCAGGCTATTCCAGCTTTCCTGAATTTCAAAATTTCTGGAAACTGACTCTCTTACCTCACACAGAGAATTGGTCTCATCTTGCCTTTTGTGAATATTATCCCCTCCCAGCTCCTACTGGATTTCAGTTGTCATATTGAACCACTAATTTGAAAATGAAAACTATGGTCTGGCTCCTGGCTCTTGAAAGATTACCAACTCCCCTTTGCAGTAATTATGGGCTCCATAATCCAGGGAAAGTATCACAACCATTCTCCCATCATCACCAGACATCTCTGTTCACCAGGGAAGCTTCTTAATGGCAAGAGATGTTCTAAGTGCAGGCTATGCAACAGATACCTGTACTACCTGTACAGTATGGGAATAAGTGGTCTCACTGGGCTGTTCTCAGTTTAGTTGTAGGCTGTATTTGTGAACCTAAGTATCTCTTGTAATTTCTCATCACCTCAGTTTCCCTAGGGTAGAATGGGTAGAATTCATTAACATTTGAAAAGCTATCTGAGATCTTGAGATGGAAGGCAATGCGTAAGTGCAGATCAAAGAGAACTGTGCACCAATACTGATAAAGAGGAGAACACTGCAACTCAAGCTATAGCCTTAAGTACACCATTAGCGTAACCTCAGTGAAATTTATCTGTGTGAGTGGAGGTTTCGAAGGATGCCCAAGGACATAGGTAAGCTCTTGAGGATCTGACAGATGTCTTCAAAGCTCCTCAGGTATTCTCTCAGTTTAGAGGGAATTATCAGTGTTTATGACCTGGCAGAACCGGTTTGTAGACATACAATATGCTTGTAATTTTATTTAGCATCTGTTTAAACAAAGCATTAACACAAAAAGATCCCTGATACAGAAGGAATGAACCAGAAGACCTTTTATCTGTAAGAAACTAGTTGAAAGGAAGAGTGGATGATGAAACCACTTTTTTGAGGTAGTTGATAATTTATGGAATGAGATATATACTAATATGAAGAACATCACAAACATGCCTAGACTAAATGCAGGTATAATAATGTAATCTTCTCCTTCATGCTATTATGCAAATGGATATATAAGGAAACATTATTTTTTTAAAAATCACCAGATAATTCTAATTTTCCATTACCATTTTCAAGCATATAGCCAGTGATTTCATCCCTTGCAAGGGAGAAGAGAGGAAGAAACATTCAGGATTGTTAATAAAATAAAGTCCTTTACTGACCTGAGTCTTAGCAAACTGTTATTTTTAGTTTTCCCACAGCAAATGACAAAACCTTTGTCCTGTGACATAAACCATTGTTTAAAAGGAAACTTAAACTGACTGTGACTGTATTCTTCTCAAGTAATAGTATAGGCTTGAGAATCACAAGTATTTAAAGTTTCGAATTATGTCATTCTTCTTTAAGGTTGTAACAAAATTGCAGTGATGTACCCTCACATGGTCTTTCTCCACAGATTGAATTTGTGAGAAATAGCAGTGATCAAAGCAACTGATTACTGTGGGCACTAAAGTAGGATTCTGATTTAGTCTGGATGTAACCAACAGTAATGATTTTAATCTCAACCTTGCCATCAAACACCTTTATTTCTGCATGCAGCAGCATTACCCTAATTATCTGGGGTTCCTTTCTTTCTGTCTTTCTTTTTTTAATTTGTTGTTGTTGTTGGACTAAACATTAAAAAGCTGCTTCAGAGTCCTAAGTACCTCCTCAGCTGTAAATCAACAACCAGAAATGCTGTAGACTTGCCCTTAGAACTCACAGATGTTCTTGCACACAGACCTACCCACAGTGAACTTGTCTCCATACCTGCTCACACTCTGCATTTTGCCTTCTGCAGCTACCTGGACAATATACACCCCAGACAGCACACGTCGAGTATTGACAAAGAGGTCATTCAGATGGATCTTTTTTGAAAGCAGTAGGTCTATAAATGAGAATGCTATCATATTGGTCTGGCACTTCGGTCACAACAACCCCATGCAATGCTACAGGCTTGGGGATGAACGGCTGGAAAGCTGCCTGGTGGAAAAGGATCTGGGAACATTGATCTACAGCAGCCTGAACCAGCAGTGTGCTCAGGTGGCCAAGAAAGCCAATAGTATCCTAGCCTGTATCAGAAATAGTGTGGCCAGTATGACTAGGGAAGTGATTATGCCCCTGTACGTGGCACTGGTGAGGCCTCACCTTGAATACTGTGTTCAGTTTTGGGCACCTCACAACAAGAGAGAACTCAAGGTGCTGGAGTATGTCCAAAGAAGGGCAACAAAGCTGGTGAAGGGTCTAGAGAAGAAGTCTTATGAGGAATGGCTGAGGAAACTGCAGTTGTTTAGCCTGGAGGAAAGGAAGCTGAGGGAAGACCTTATTGCTCCCTACAGCTATCTGAAAGGAGGTTGTAGTGAGGTGGGTGTTGGTCTCTTTTCTTATGTAACAAGTGATGGGACAAGAGGAAATGGCCTCAAGTTGTTCTAGGGAAAGTTTAGTTTGCAGATTAGGGAAAATTTCTTCACTTCTTCAGTGAAAGGGTTGTAAAGCACTGGAACAGGCTGCCCAGGGAAGTAGTGAAGTCATGATCCCTAGAGGTATTTAAAAGACATATAGGTGAGGTGCTTAGAGACATGGCTTAGTGGTGGGCTTGTCAGTGTTAGGTTAATGGTTGGGCTTGATGATCTTAAAGGTTTTTTCCAACTGAAACAATTCTATGATTCTATGATTGCTGCAGTTCAGATAATACAGAATTGTTCATTAATACTTGTCACTGAAAGATGCATAGTGTCTTGTTATTGCAAAGTAAATCAGGGATTTTCCTTTTGACATCATGATATTAATCTTGGGATGTTCCCAGCAGTGCTAAGAGGAGTGATAAATGCTCAGATGACTTGGAAACACCCTCTGAACTGCTAAAGAGGTTTATCCTGAAGTGCAGTTTATTTTGAAAGGTTCCCAAAATTCAAGGTCCCTATTCCATGCACAGTTACTTCTCTTTTCAGTTCATTAGAAATGTTGGTCTCCCTTGTTTTTATCCTGCTTATATCAACTGCAGGTCCATTGAGTCACCTATATCCCTAAAATACACACCCTCCCTTTTCACTTCTCCCTTGTTAATAAATCTCAGCTTCTCACTGTCTTGTGAACACCTTTCCATCAGTTCTTGTTTCTCTTCTCTATTCTTGTCTTAATGTTCATGTTCTCTCCCATTTGATATAGCACATTCATTTCTTGTCTCTAGCTTGAAATTTTACCCTCTCTCCCTTTACCACAATATTTCTTCTCCTAGAAGTAGGAGAAGAAATATTTTTCCACAAAAAAAGATTCCATCTGTTGGTAGGTACTGCCTCTGTCCCGTGGCTCTCCCGCTTCTCTCCTGCCTGGACACTTGGGGCAGGGGAGAGACAGCTGATGGCTCTTTGGCAGGCATTTTAGGTGAACTAAAAGTCACAGATATGTATGTGAATACAGCTCTGGCATCAGGACTGAATGAAGCAGAATTTATGTGAATACAGCTCTGGCATCAGGACTGAATGAAGCAGAATTTTATATACCAGAGAACAGCTAATGGAATGAAATTTATGTGTCTATGTCCAAAATTGTGTTGTTGAGGACTTCCACACTGCCACACAATCTTGAGGAACTCTAAACTGATTAACCTTTCAGGTTTTCCAGACGTGAAGCTCTGAAGATCAGTGTCTCACTAGTATTTAACCCCAGTTTTGAGTTGTGACCACTGCAGTACACTTATCAACACAAACTTTGCAAGTCCAAATCTCACAAAATACAGAGCTTTGTACCCCTTTCTTTTGAAATGTTTAAGGTGTTCCTAGAATTCATGTATAAAATAAGACTAACCACAGTGTGAAAGATTTTGTTTAAATCATATTTTTTGAGGAATTCAAGCCAATGTTTCCTATTTCTCAGGAATGAGACCTAAAACCAGATAATAGACCATGATGACCTAAAACAATGGAAGGTGATATCTGTACTCAGAGCCAGCAGGAATAGTGTGACCAGCAGGTCTAGGGGTGTAATTCTCCCCCTGTACTTGGCACTGGCAAGGCCTTGCCTCCAGTATTGCGTGCAGTTCTGGGCCCCTTACTTCAAGAAGGATATTGAGGTGCTGGAGCAGGTCCGGAGGAGAGCAATGAGGCTGGTGAAGGGACTGGAGGGAAAATCTTATGAGGAGAGGCTGAGGGAACTGGGGTTGTTCACCCTTGAGAGGATAAGACTTGGGGGAATCTTATCACTCTCTGTTGTAGTCAGGTGGGGCTGGACTCTTCTCCCAGGCAACTAATGACAGGATGAGAGGGCATGGCCTGAAGCTGCACCGGGGGAGATTTAGGTTGGATGTTAGGAAGCACTTCCTCATGGAAAGGGTGATTAGACACTGGAATGGACTGCCCAGGGAGGTGGTGGAGTTGCCATCCCTGGAGGTGTTTAGGGAAAGACTAGATGTGTCACTTAGTGCCCTGGTCTAGCTGATGTCATGGTGTTGGGTCATAGGCTGGACTTGATGATTTTGGAGGTATATTCCAGCCTCAGTAATTCTGTGATTCTTTAACTGTGGGAGCTTCAGAAAGAGTCAAAGACATCAATACTCCCATCCTTACGTCAGCATACTAAATAACGTGATGGCGAAAAAATTTAGGTAGAATACAGGTTTTACAGAAACTAGTATTCTAAGTAGTTTTCCCAGTTACTTCTTCCTCTCTGAAACATTATTTTGAATCTACATAGTTAAAACCATGTAATTCCAAGAATACATTGTTAGCACCAAGAGTAGCTTTTTGCAGATGTCTTCCATTATCATTCTTCTTAAGTCCAGAAGTTGAGTAAAGCTTACAGATATTCTGAAAAATTTATCAACATGATGATTTTCATACATGGAACCCAGTGCCACCCTATGCTCACAATTGTATTTATACAGCATTTACTGTACTTACAGTGTCTGTATAAAACAAAAGTTCTCTGTTTTGGCAGGATTTTATAGTTAGCCCAACTTAGCGGTTGTTTTTTCCTCAGCTTTCTCCTTCATTTTTCCAACCTTTGCCTTATTACACTGTACTCCAGACTACAGTCCGTGGGGGCTAGGATATCTCTATCACAAACTGATTAAGGACAGAGATTTTGTGCTGAGGTAAACAAGTTTTATAACCATTAGTAGGTAATTTTCATGTGCTTTAAAAGATGTTGAATTTGACTTTTAGCCATACCACAGAACAGTTTAAAATAATCATGCAACAGAGAGAATAAACAGATAGTAAAAGAGAAAGGCTGGGATATTTTTTTTAGGTATACAGTTTTTGTGCTACATATTTTTTGCCCAGTATGGTGGCTAAACTTGTAAACCCACCAAGGTCAAGTCTGAAATTCAGAACAGAGATGAACTTGTTTTTGTCAGGATCAGTTTGAGGCAACAGCAGTTTTATCAGCAGGGTGTAGTAACTATGGCAGAGGACTGTCAAACTGCCAGTTGAATTGCTAGGAAGCCTATTATCTGATAGGGTGATGATGATTATTATTACAGTCTCATCATCTTGGTTTTGCTGAAATATTCTTGTAGAAATGTGAGAAAATAATTGATCGACACAATACAGAGAATGAAATGACTTTGAGAGTGTACCTTTACAATAGGCCCTGTACCTCTTTACTCACCTTATTGTATAAAAATGACTGAAAAGACATGAGAAAAAAAGGTGAAGGCACTGTAAAAAAACCTAGACCCTTTCTTCACTATTAGCAGCTGAAAACTGTGTGGTAAAATCTTGTATGTACCACACAGAATTCAGCATGAACAGCAGAAAAGGAATCTTCTTCTATAATGTTGATAAAGCTATTTCAGTTATAACATAGCTGCAAAAGACAGTCAACAGTACCTTTAAAAGTTAGAAAGAAATTTCTGAGAGGAAGGTAGAGGGAGAAGAGTGTAGACCTGAGAAATGGAGGAAGACTGGTGCCCAGGGACTGCCAAACTACTAAAAGTACTAGACAAGTGAGAAAAGAAAATACAGAAATGAAATAACAGAAGGGCTGGCCCAGAAAATAAGGCATAAATTTTGTGTTCACAGTATCTTGTTATGACCACACACATGTGCCACCCACAGAAAGTTCATTCCAAGGTCCTGCCCGAGGTCACTTCCTCGTGATTGCACAAGAGGCAGAAATATTTCACTTTCTGGTATTCTCCCTTTGGCAAGCAGCTTTCTTCATAGCAGCTTTGAAAATATCACACAGCAAGGAATGTAGATAGCAGATGCTTTAGAAGAATACTGAGTGCTATGTACTTCATGCCCCATTCTCTACCTCTAGAATTCTGTATTGCATATAATCTAAGAAAAAGAGGAAGAGGGGGAGTAGAAAAGATTTATTTTTTTTCCATCTGGCTAAGTTTTCTTAATTTCTCCAAATGACACTATCTGTAATGTATATACAAATCTGTAAATAACATGTAAATTGCATGTAGAAGTCAGCAACTATCTTATCTTGCATGATTTCTACAAATGCAGATGGAAAATAATCTCAGTGATTAGTGTGAATTTTTACTCCTTCAATTGTCAGGGTATTCTGGTTCAAAATAAAGGCAATTTGTAGCAGAGGCTTCTGAAACACTCTTTTTTTTTTTTTTTTTAAGAAAAATTTCACCCAAGTCTTCTCTTGGCTCAAGAAGACCATGTAATTTTCTAAAATTAGACCATAATTTCAGGTCAGTATAAACAAAAAGAATGAGAATGAGGCTCAAAGTAGCCTCTACACTACCTTTTCTGTTTTTTCCCGATCTATTTCTCTAATTATTTCTTATGGTTTTAGTGCGATCGTTTTGTTTTTATTATCTGCCTTTAGATGTAACTTGCCTCTATCTCCCCCAGACACATGCATTTCCTGTGCTGCAAAGATATACAGCTCTTTCTGAATAGCCAATTTACTGCCATTACAGTAAACACATCAATCTTCCAGTATTAAATCCTGCAGCTAAATTGTAGGTGGTGTCAGATATTTTGAAATTTTGTTATTGATGCATCCAGAAGGAGGATCAAGCATTACTTGATGATTTCTCCCTTTTTAGATCAAAGTTCTTAGATGTGCTTTGGAGTGTGCCAGGTAGGCTAAAATTCATTAAAAACCATGATACCAGCCTTCCCATGCTGCATTGTTAGTGGGCATCTAACGGCACATATACCAAATATTCCTATCCTTCCTTCTATTGTAAATATTGAGAAGCATGAGCAATCCCCATGTTCTCTATCCATCTGTGAAATCTCATTCACCTTCTAAAAAGAGGTACTTCCAATGACGTCAGTCTTACTAGTCATAAATAACACAGACACACAGATATCACCAAATAGAAAGCTTTTTTTTTTTTTTTTCATGTATTCTACAAATGGTTTTGGTTTGTGATTTAAATTGTAAAAGTGATTTGGGAAAGTTCTTTTCTGGTCAAGCCTGGGTTTTTTTGGTTGGTTGGTTGGTTTTGTTTGGTTTGGTTTTGTTCATTTTGTTTGGTTTTGTTTCTGGTTTTGGGGGGTTTTTTGGTTTGGTGGTTTGTTTGTTTGTTTGTTTGTTTTTGTGTTGTGGTGGAAATTTATTTGACATTGTAATGTATTTGGAGGTGTAGGGTTTGAAAGGATGTGCCTGAGAAAACATACTTCAGGCCATATTAACCACTGAAACCGCTCCCTCTACTCCAAATCAGGATAAAAGGTGAGGTATGGAGAGGATTAGAAACCAATAAACACAGAAAAGTACAATGAGATTGTGTGATCTAAAAAAGAGTTTTTAAAATTAAATTTAGTTAGACAGGAATGCTGAAAATATGGGCAGAAGCAGGAAGAAAAGGCCAACTTGACTCATATAGGCATGCACACAGTCCCTCACAGTATGCACAGCTTTTTAGCATCAGTTGAGGGCACCCAGTTACTCCTTACAACAGGGATAATGAAAAAGAAGGGGAAAAGACCATATAGGGTACAGAAGCACCTCATGTATTGAGCAGCTGAAAAAAGACCATAGTGGTGATCCTGCAGGGTCAGCACAGAACACCAAGTGCAAGATCACAGCTCTTAGCCCCACAGTTCCCATGCTCTATATCATATTACCCTCCATAAACAAGGTGTATGGCATTAAGCCAAGATTTTATCTTTTTTTCCTCCTGACTGATTTAAAAAGATCTTTTCCATTTGAAAGAAGTAACAGTAAAGCTTCATGAAAGACAGGCTGGCTCCTGAATCGAGGGAGTAGGAGAGATAAGGTGACCTTGCTTGAGAAGAGTAAGGCATCTGAGTAAAAGAGTGACAGGGAAATCTATTTAGACTTTGCCAAAACCCTGGATATTTATGGCTACAATGTTCCTCTTGAGCTCTTCTTCTTTACCCACCCACATACAAGAAGACTGACCCCTAGATTTAGTGACAAAAAATATTGCATAATAGCACTAAAGCAATATGCTGTCAAGTGTCCCAATCAATTAAGTCAATGTTTGCAGTTCCCCAGGCAACTTAATCCTAGGGTGTGTGGGTATTTCAGCTCTTTCCATACTGCTAAATAAAACAAAGGCAAAGAACAAGTTTGAGCACTGGCCTGGTGATCATCCACACTAATTGCTAGCAAGCTTCCAGGCTGCTTTGGCTTATGCCAGTTCTTTGGGAAGTGGTGCCTAAGCCTGGCTGGAGGGATATCCCATGTGGGGATCAATTCCAGTAGGCAGTATAGACACCATGGCACCAGGTTTTGATCCCTCCAGCCTCAATAGTCTTCCAACATCATCCTAGCTTTGCATCTCCAAAGATTCCTCATGCTGTACCCTAGAGCAAGCAATGTATGAAAACACGTATGAAAATATCATACATTAATTGTATGAAAACATCATTCTGATGACACCCCAGCATAACTCACAGGTTTGTTTTTTTTTTTTTTCAAATGCTTTATACTAAGAAAAAAAAGGTAATAAAATCCGGCCAACCAAACCAAACCAAAAAACCCACAAAAAATCTCCAAACGAAAAACAAACAGAAAATATAATTATGTTTTAGTCTTAGAAGGTTTCAAGGTTCCCAAGAGGCCAAACACTATGTAGCATAACTGTGGCTATGTTGGGACATCCAGTCTCTGGGTCAAAAAATTGTGCTTGTCTCATTTAGCAATAGAGATGTAGGGTTTGTATCTCTGCTGCAAATTCAGTGGTTCCACAGAGCATTATGGCAATAAAAAGGCTAAACCACAACTAAATTTTGACATAAAGGAAAACATGGGAAGCAGTTTATCTTTCTTCCTATTATGATTGAGCACCAGTACTATGGTTTAATCTACAAAATACTGTGGAGTTCAAGGGAAGGAAATGAACCAGTGTTGTCTGTCATTGCTCCTCAGCCCCCTACAGGCAGTGTGCACAGGTCAGTGCACTGACAGCTCACTTGTTACTTCTGTTTGAACAGATGGAGTAAGCAAGACAAGATGAACATGCTCCTCTAGCAAACCTGCCAACAGTGGTTTCTATAGACCTACTACAGTGGCTTAAAATGGAGATGGCCTTAAATTAGACTGAGGTGTGACTATCTGAAAAAGAAAAATGAACACTCACAATATGTATATTAAAACCATTAATCCTGTGTGCTGCTCCTCCATGTCCATACTTTCAAAGCCAGTGCATCCCCAGACATCTTTCCTGTACTGCACTCTATTTTCATTTAAATTTTTTAAACTAGCTTTATATATGGACTGGTAGCAAAGATGCTTTAAGAAATTTCCAGCAACAGTTAACTTTCCCTAGAACTCTGACTTGGCTCAAACTTGGAGCATGGGAGTAGAAATCAGAGCTCTCAGAACCCAGGTTTCATTATCATAATGCAGATCTAAACCCATGCATCCCTCTTATGTGTTCTTTACCATACAGCACTATGTCCTTGCACTACTATTATTAATGGTCTTGTTATTCTGACTTTCAGCTGCATCTCAGTCCAAATGAGTTCAAAGGCCACAATTAGAATCAGGGAGTAGTACACTGGGGCATACACAGAAATCCTCATATACAGAAATCCTTTGGCTCCTGGCCCAAAAGCTTATTATTATAATAAAGATTTATATTACAAAAGCCAGTTAGAAATGCCAAAAGAAATCGGGGCCCATTATGTCATAAATACATGGTAAAAAGCAGTTCTTGCCTTGAAGGACTTGCAGTCCCAAGCTTCAGGCAACTGCTAAACCCACTGCAAATTTATCAACAAGGTTTGGGACACACCTAGATTAAATAGGAGATTAGTGTCACTACTATCAGTTGTGTTATTTACTCTTCCCTCCACACTGGGCTGAATCATGCCTAGTCAAACAAAATGCATTCTGGTTGATAGATAATAAAATGACAGGAAGAAGAAAGGATTGAGTATAGCTGTTCCTATCAGATATTTTATAAAGGGCACAATACAATAGTTTCATCATTGACTTTTACTCATCTCTTCTCATTGAAGAAATTCCATCCTCTGTGATCCATCAAAATGGTTTTAGTACCTGTTTCTTTCATAGTAACCATTTCCCTCTTGTTCCTGTCCACCTGAGGAACTTCCACACTATTTGTTGTTATGTAGGGATCATACCAAAATAGAAGAAAGGTGGAATTTCATTTGATTGATATGAATTGTGATATATCTTGTCATGACATTAATGATTCTGAGATATGACCAAGATCTGCCCCTTGCTTAAGCTCTCAGTTTAGTTTGTCTTTCTTCTCACTCCTCAATAGTTTCTTACAAATAGTAAGCCATCAGAGAATAACCGAGTCCACAGTTAGAGGAAAATTGGATTGCTGAGTTCATGTCGCCTGGTTGGGACAAGAGTTAATGAGCCCTTTGTCATCACACACAGACAATAATGGAGAATTGCTCTTAAAGTTCATTTCCTCGGAGAAACTCTGTGAAGGTATTTGGGCACAAAGGGAAAAACAGGAAAGGTAAATAGACTGTGCTGGAAGGTTGTAAATTTCCTCTTTCTGGAGGATAACTAGACTTCATTCACCTTTATTAAAAGACTTTTTGGAGGACTTTTGCTTAATCTCATACTTGAAGTATGTGAATGTCCAAGCAGCACTGTATATAGTGGTTTCCTTCAGTAAGCTTACCCAACTATAAAGTGGCAGCAGTTATCTGATAGTGGGGTTGGTCACAATACATCTTTGATTACCATTACCATGACTAAACTACCTGACACTGAACATTGCCAACAGTGAATATTATAAAAAGCCCAGGTATACAGCAGAAATATAAACACAAAACACAGAAACAAGATGTCCTTCTCTCTGCACTAACATCCTCCAGGTATTAAGTTGAAGTTCAATATTTAGGCTTTCTACAAAAAAAGGGCCCTGGTCCTCGTTGCAATATTTACTTTGTTGGCTTTCTTTCTCCTGTAGAACCGGCAGCCACAGGTCACATGTCCTGACTACCCTTCCAATGTGATGAGCATCAGATCAACCAGTGTACTGAGCAAGGAATTGTCTAAATGAGCTGGTGACAAAGGTATATGAGGGACTCCAGTACTCACTTTCACCAAGGCACAGGGAGAAAAGCAAATTTTTTTTTGTCTTTTAAAATTCATAGCTGTGACTCCTGAAATAACCTCCCAAAGCTCTACCAGGGTTTTGTCTGTACCCAACCCTATGCTGAAAATGAGTGTCCCTCCATATTCACATGCATGTACAGTGATTGGAACCTTGCTCTTCTGACCCATTAATGAAGGTTCTGTCCTCAAGGTTATAGTGTATCTTTGATCAATGTTTTTGTTCAACAGTATATTTTTTTTGTTCAGTTTATTAAATTTTATGTAGAATCCTTGATTATTCTTTGAGTGATAAGGCATTTACCAAAAATAAGGTAAAAATGGTAACTGGAAGAGCACTGATTAAAGGAAAGGTTCACCCAATGGATAAATAACATCTGAGGCTGGCTATATTATTTATTTTTACCTAGACAATTCAGGAAATACCTAATTGTAGAGAAGGAAATGTAAGTACCCTGACCCTTCAACACAGTTGTAATTTCTTACTATGATAGTATATTTCTGTCTCCTATATTAGCTGACAGCAGAATAGGAAATTCAGATTTCAGCTTTAGGTATCTCCATACTTTTATATACCTAGCTGTAAATTGCTATATGCAAATCACTTGGCCATTTGGTGCTAGTACAGCTAAAAGGCTTAGTCATGGTCTGGATTAAGGACTGTCATCTACAATTCCATCTGACCTGCTGGGCATGATTCATTACAGTGGTTCACACCCACAGAGGCATTTCGGAACATCAAGGTTTTTTAAAAACAGTCCAAGAAAACTAATCACAGTGCTGAGCAGAGAATTCCTCCCTAGTCATGAGAGAGAAACCAAACTGTATCTGACAGAATGTGTTACAGTAAATACCACAAATACTACACTACTGAAGATGCTGAGCTTGTTGATGATATGGGAAGTAACTGTATTGGAACAAAATACAATTAAATAAGACATTTTTTTTCTCTCTTGCAGAAACCTGAGATTCACCAGTACTTAAAAAAAAAGGGTATAATCAAAGATGTATTAATTACAGAGAAATGTTTAATATACTACAATTTTCTGCCTGCTGCCAGCACCTCAATTATATTCAGTCTTTTATGTGCCTGCAGCCACAGGCATGTCAATACTACACACTGAAGGAAAAAACAAATTCATATCTTATTAAATTTGCAACTGTAGCTGCACCCATTTCACACCTGAATTTCTCATCCTCCAGGCAGATTTCACTTACTCATTTTCAAGTAAAAGGAACTGTTTAAGAGTTTGTTTCACCATCTAGGCTTTTAAGCATGCTGTTCCCTTCTTTAAAAAAATATGCTTGTGTGGTCAATGGAGGATCTTTTTCTTCCATTCAGTTAAAAGCGTAAGAATACACTGTATGGCATGAAGCTCAGGTTGCATAGTCTTTTTTTTCCTATAATGAAAATTCAAGAGTAATTGTTCAACAGCGTCACATATTATCTTAACATGTGCATTTAAAAGTGAAAGCAACTGGTTTGTCTTTTTAATTACTTAACATTTTGCCTTTCTCTGTAGTTAGACAAATCCATATGACTGACATTCATTTCCTTCTGTTTTTATGCAGACCTGACTCACCTGACATCACCATTTATTTATATGGTGAGGTACTTAAATTCATAGAAAAAAAAAAAAGGAAAAAAAAAAAAGAAAAAAAAAAGACAGAAAGAAAGTGCTTGGTTAAGCCAGTTAAGAGTCATAGATAGTGTTGACAATTCTGTATTTGATTGATGGGATACTGGACTCTTTACCTCTTTTTCAGTTATTCACTGTGAGATAGGAGAACTTTAGCAAGAGACACTGCAGAAATCTCCTGCTTTCTATGACATCCTGGAAATGTGGCTGGGACACTGGTCTTACTGATTGAACAGGTACATTTACATCCCCTCAGGCAGAAGAAAGCTGGAAATTCAAGTCTCCCACAACCCACTTTAGTTTTCTAATTGCCTGGCTACTAGATGGGGATGCAAGGAGCATCACTGCCCTTTCCACTGCTTCTGCAAGGCATGACCAGAGAGGCATCCTCTGAAAAAACCCACACAGTTTGGCCATGTAGTGTATAGACTGAAGAACATGCAGTCTGTGGGTCTCAGCAAGGCTCAAGTGCCTACTGTCTCAGTATGGCAAACAAGACAACTTTCACAAAAAATACTTTTAGTGTGCAGAGCTGTTACTGAGGAAACTTTAAGCACTTGATTTGTTGGAAGTCTTTAGAGCCAGGCTGCATTTTAGTACAAGTTTTGGAACCAAAAGTGCTAAGATTAACAACCTGCACACACAGCAGAGTTACTTCCATGTGAGTACAATCCACTAGCTGGGATGGTATATCCACTAGATGGGAGATGTGGAGGTGCTGGAAAGTAGGCTGTTTCTTCCTCTCATTAGAGCAATACTGGTCATCCTCAGTAGAGTAGTTACCAAGTGCAAAGCCAGTAATCTTGGGCAAAGAGATTGGATCAGTCTATGAAACATGGGACCCCATCTAGCACAGAAAGGTCACTGCATCAGTCAGTAGCTCTTTCCTGATGAATCAATCATTTGTGTAACTATTTTGAAGGACTGCATGCTGAACCAATGTAACTCTCCTAGATATTTTTCAGATATACTGATGTTCAGTGGAGTCATCACTTTTCCAGGGTGATGTGATATTTTTGTGATCTATATGCCCATGAGGATCAGTTTCTTATACAAAATATATTTCTGTAAACCTGTGAAATCCTCAAGAAAGGGGAACACATTAAGAGATCAGAATGTAAGTTGAGATCTGCAGAATTTCTGCTGTGGACACTTTGCATGGCTTTTACCAAATACTTTTAGCTTTTGAGTCAAATTTGCTACTGACGTGATGATTTGGACTACTGACAATCATGCCATTGGAGACTTTTATCTTATATTAGTCCTACTATACAGTGAAGATGATACTCAGTTCTCACTGTTAGCACTGATATGAAGGTTGTGAGAGTTAATTCATGCTTGCAAAATGCTGCCTAAATACTAAATAGTAATAGAAGTAGCCACAGTCCAACTAGTCTCTTTATTTTTTACTTCAGTATCTTATTTTTGGTTACTCATCAATGTTCTCATGCTTCCTTTTCCTGAGACGTCATTATAAAGCAACTATTTAAAGGCAACAGATTGCTTAAAGATCCTGAGCAAACCTAGCAAATACAAGAATAGTTTAGGTCTCTGTTTTTCCCATTTGTTGTTAAAACTATCTGCATTCAATATACTTGGTTTCTTCTTTTTGTCTGTGTCTCATGTCCAAGCATTTTAAAGCATAAACCAGAAGGATATTGCCTGAGCAAGTACGATGGGATGAAGGAAATCCTATACTGGAGGAACAATTACAGGAAGCTGACACAACCATTAAGATGTTTAGAAGAATCAACTGAGAAGAAAGTGATTTTGATATGGTGCCAGGTTAGAGAAGGAAATGGCTTGTATGCAGGGTTGTATTTAAAAAATAATAATTAAAAAAGTGCAAAAATGGTTGTGACAATATTTAGCTGAAAATAATCTTGCAACTTTGAGACAGTCTGTTGCCTATTCACCTGCTGTAAAGGAGGTAAACAGAGGTCACATCTTTCCAGAGAGGGATTCCCTCAAATCTGGGTATACTTCCATCAGGAAAAGAGCTGTCAAAACCTTGTACCCATCTTCAAATGGCCTGACTATGAAAACAAATGTGACTGAACTACATTGCATTTGGACTCTATCCAAGAGGCCCATTAGGAACTTTTAGTGTCTGACATAATTTCATGCTGCCTGTAATCTGCACTGGCCTGAGAAACAGAGAGGTGCTTGTGGCTTGATTCCTCACCTTCAAAAGTTTTCTAAAGCTAAAGTTCTTTTCCTTCGTCTCCCAGATTTTGTTGCGTTAAAAGACCTTGAATTTGCATACTATCAGTAGAGACCTTCATTTTAAAAGATAAAAACTTCATGCTCATGAGATGTATTCCCACCCTCTTGCTGATGGTAATGCTGGCCATAAAGTCCATGTTCCATCATCAAAGAAGAAATTATTGTATTCTGCCCCCTCAGCAATTGCTCTGCATTTGCTCCGTCCCTACAGAGTGACTGAGTGTACACAGTCCAGGGCTGAGAGGTGTGGAGGATGGACAGAAGCACACAAATGGACATCAGAAAGCCCAAGTCCCTGGCCAGAAGACAGAAACTACCCTATGAGGACTGAAAACTCTTTTTCACAGGGAGAAGAAATATGTTACAAAAAGTGTTGAGATTGAGAACTGCATCTGGGCCCAGAAGGCAATAAGGGAAGTGAAAAGGAACGACTGTGGCTTAAGAAGAAGGGGAAATAGGAATAGAAGCACTTGATTGTTTATTAACATAAAATTAGGAAACAGTGTATGGAAAATGGGTGGGGTAAGAGATTGAGAGGCAAGTTCATCAAAGAGCTGGGAAGTGGGAGAGTCACTGGGATGAACTGGTCTAGAAAGCAGAGTTAAGGAGGAGGAAAGTAGAAAAGCGGAATAGATTCTGAGTAATGAGATGAAGCCCAGCTCTTCAAGATTGCTGTTACAGAAGTGAATCAGTGGAAAAGCAGAGACTGAGGCAAAATATGGTATAAAGAAAAGGGTGGAGAAAGGGATAGATTGAAGAAGGAATGTGAAAAACAGGCATAAGTGTCAGTGCTAATTAAAAATCACTCTGTTTCATACTTTTCAAAGGAGCCTTACTCCTGTCAGCCCTGCTGTCAGAAAATATCCGTGAGGCCCACAACCAAAATGTCAGCCTTGTACCATCATTAGCAATGTCTGCATGGAGGATTTATGTATATATTCATAGGAATTAAGACTGAATATACCGTTGATTTCCAAATGCTCAAAAAGGAATCCACTCTTGAGTTGAAGACAGGAAAAGACAGAAAATGTCTAATCAGTGTCAAAAACAAAGTCAGCTTATGGCTACCATTACAAATTCACAATTTTTAATTTCCACTCACGAGTGCTTGTTATCTCTCTATTAGAACAGTTCTATTGTTTCTCACAGATAGGGCATTTAAATTCCCAAACCAAACAACTGTTTGATAGTATTTAATAGCTAAACAGATTGAGCCATTTAGGTTTCTCACAGTTTTCAGATGGCAAGTCAGTTTTGTTGCTATTATTTTCACAAAGCCTTTCCCTTTCTGGTGATAGCAGTTGGAATCTCCTATCATATCAGTGCCAATGTTTGAGTTAGTTCAGAAGCTGACATCCTGGATAAATTCACACCTTTATTTAGTAATTATTTAAAATGCCTAGGAGATCATTCAGATAACACTGGTGGGTTTCAGTGGTAGGTTCCTAATAATTTACCATTGTATATAGAAACAAAGGGGTCATGAAGAAATATCAGGCCTGTATATCAGTTTCTAACTGAGTTCATGGCTCTATACTTATGCTGATGTCACTAAGCATCATGTTGATCCTTTTATTTCACCCTGCATTAGACTTTTAGTGTATGCTCATTCCTAGGAATCACACCACTTCAGTAATACCTCCTAGCATAATATATTTACACATCCAAATGTTCAGTAGCCGTTAGGTTCATTTTGTCTGAAAGTAGTAAGAAAAAATCTTAGGAGAGCTTTATCAGGAATTATTTCTGTTTTAAACTTCATAATATATATGTATCCCATTATATTATAGTACTTTTTATGGATACATAATTACGTAGTTAATCTAGAGTTATAGCATGTGCTTTATAGATAAATTGCCTGTAATGACTAAAATCATGATATGGACCCAGAATCTCAGTTCATTATAAGAAACAATTCACATCATAATGTTCTTATCTTCTCCCTCTCACAAGGAAGCTAAATAGTCTGGCATTTTTCAAAGGCAGGGAAGAGAATTAACTGTACATATCCTAACCATACTGAAAACTGTACACTTCTTCCTTTTGATGTATAAAAAAGGTCATGTCAGTCATGGGCCCTTAGTTTTCTGTCTCTTTTATATGAATGTATTCCACTAGCTACAGATCTAGCCAAGGAAACTATGTATCTCTTCATTAAACTCAGTTCCTTTTCTAGGGTTCATGGTATAATCATGAGTAAATTGTGTAAGTTACATGCTTAGCCCACATGGCCAGGTTTTTATGTACAAAGTAAAGTTTTCAAGTCTCCTGGTTAATCACCCTAGTGTCAGTGTGGCAAAATTTGTGGCTTTCCAGTTTTCCCTTTTT
>JAAGNO010017918.1:21435-64530 GCA_033439905.1 Ceryle rudis
TGATGATGTTCATTTGCTTGAAAAAAGCCTACAATGTAATCATCTTCATCAGGAAGAGGTAAGTCATGACTTGACAATTGACTTTCTCCCTTGGTTATAATTTTATTTTACATTAAAATAATATTTTTATTGAATATAAAGATTGAGTAAGAAATGCCAGATGTATCTGTATCATGCCGGATGTGCAACCTAGAGTATATGCTCTGTGATGCAAGCTATTACTTTTTGAAGGAATGAAGGATTTTTGTGCGTGCTATGATATTCAGTGCAAAGTAATTTGATTTTAAACATTAAGATATGTAAAATGTAGTTTATTTGTGCTTCTTTCTAACTAGACCTTGTCTTTCCAACTATACCCCAGTTTGTGTTCACTATCTTTTGCTTTATTTCAGTTCTGGCTCTTAGAACTGTAAAAGCAGAGATTCATGTATTTCCCTGTAAAGCTCTGCTGTTGGAAAATAGAAGCTTTTTCTAAAAGCCAACATATTGCTTATAATAAATGTGGGCTGTCATGTATCATAGTGTGATAGAATTTAGTAAATACAGGGGGTTTATCAGTGACTATCAAGTAAATAATAAGGCTAGGTCATTTTAATATCCTTCTCTGTGAAACCAACGCGGATAATGTCAAGGATTACGTCATTCATCCAAAAGATTCTTTCAAGCACAGGCCAATAGGGCAACAAAGACTGGTACTATTCAGGAGGCAAAAGAGAATGCCTCAGGCGTACCCCGATCATGACACAGTTCGGAAGGCTATGCCAGGGTCAGAGAGCTTCATGGAGAGGTCTCCGTTCCCTTCTCCCATCAGAAAGTGGTGGAAGTAAAAGAAATTTGTGAACTCGGGAAAAGCATGTTGCACAGAAATACACTATTTGGAGTTGGGTAAAGGAAAAAGTGGGGGTGAGAGGGGCTTACTGTTGGGTGTTGTTATTTTCAGGGGACTGTTGTATCCCATCATACAGCCATAGCATTTCTTTTAGAGCAGAGTGAATTCCATCTAAGCTGGAGGAAGCTGCAAAAGATCAAGAGTGTCCTCAGGGAGAGAACTGTAACACCCGTCCATACCCGCAGCATTCACACCCCACTAGCTCCCACAGTATTCAGTGTGTTCCTAGACTGCCCCTACAACAAACAGAAGATACTAATTGACTGAGAGTAATATCTGAGAAGGCAACAGAGCAAGTGGTGGGTTGCCATAGTTGTCTAATAACAAAGAATAACAATAAAACTTTCTTTTCCTCTGTCTGTATGGCTGGCTGAAGGAATGTCTCTTCCTAAGGAGGATTCATAGCCCTAAATCCTCTTCTGTCTTATCTCTCAAGAAATGGCTGAAAATGTAGAAAAAGATCCTTCTTTTAGCCAGCTGTTTCCTTATCATCACACCTTCTCTGGGAGAAGAAGCAGTACAAATAATTCTTGCAGAGATCTGAACAATTTTTTACCTTAGGAGACAGTTCAAACAACAGGCTGTGCAGTGTGATGGAGTGCATTCCTTCTTTTGATGGTATTCTATTTTGGATGAATCAATGAAGTTTGCATTGGATGCAAGCATAAAGGCAAACACCTATGGATTTGGACACGTAATGGGTAAAAAGCAAAAGCTAATTTTTAGCCTCTGTTCTGGGCAATATTTTGCGTAAAACTCTGAAATCATATCTGAATCCTATGTGTCTGTATGCATTGCTGATAAATGCTGTTTAGCCGCTAAGTCTTACATGAAGCACCTAAATCCCACAGGTGAGCGAAGTATCTTTTGTCTATGGGCATTTTAGACATCCCTTACTTTGCAATGTGAGTGATGTGCCATGCAAATTAAAAAAGGTGCCTAACTTGGATGATATAAGTCTATCAGATAATCAGTTACTGAAGCATAGAACCAGTCTGTGCTGTGATAGCTAAGGCTCCTTTGTGAACCTAAGCATTCCAGACAAGCAGTGGTAGAAACATGAGTGCCTGCAGAATGGGACTACTCATGTGGTTCAGTAAGCAGCCAAGCTGAGGATTTCTGGATGAACATGCTGTAATTAAAAGCACAGGGAGACATTGAAATACCCAGGTCCTTTTGCAAATACTGCTCTATCTCTAATATTATACTTCAGGGTTAGCATACTATGATAATTTAGTGAACTTTTTATTCTCCTTGGGAATTAGGACTTCCACATATTCAAAGTCCTGCATAGCTGGAAGGGTATGAATACTTTTGGACTCAGTGGTTATATAGTCTTAAAAAGGAAATTGATTCTACAGATGCTGAGAGTAGATGGGCTGTGTTCAAGGAACAACAAATAAAACAGCTTTTAAAATTTCAGATACTATAGTCCAGAAATTTGCAATAGTCAGACAAGAGGAATGAACCAAAACTATCAAGAATACAAAGCTATTTTTTCACTGGATGAACTAGTGAAGTTTTCATTTTAGTTTATTCTTAGGAGTTCACTGGGGAAATGGTGTTAAATTATTTTACCTAGAGAAGAGGTAGAATTTGCTCATTCACATATCAAAAAACCAATCAATAATTTTCTTTAAAAATAACCATCAAAATAGAAGAAGATTGAAAGTTTTTGCCAGAACTACGTTTTAAATCTGTCTTACTTTCAGAAATCTTAAGTAGGAACTTGCCTGTTATTTAATCCATTAACCAACAGCTCAATATCAAGAGGAGACCAGTGATGAGTGGCATTCCTCAGGAGCTGGTACTGGGAATTGTGCTGTTTAACATATTTGTTGGCGTCATTGACAGTGGGATGGAGTGCACTCTCAGCATGCTCTCCAACAGCACCAAGCTGTGTGGTGTGTTCAACAAGCTGGAGGGAAAGGACACCATCCAGAGGGACCTTGACTAGCTTGAGAGGTGGGCCTGTTCAAACCTTATGAAGTTTAAAAAGGTCAAGTGCAAGGTGCTGCACATGTGTTGGGACAATCCCAAGAACAGATACAGGCTGGGTAGAGGATGGACTGAGAACAGCCCTGTGGAAATGGACTTGGGTATGTTGGTTGGTGAGGAGCTCAACATGACCCAGCAATGTGCATTTGCAGCCCAGAAAGCCAACTGTATCCTGGATATGACCAGCAGGTTGAGGGAGGTGATTCTACCCCTCTGTCAAGCTCCTGTGAGACCCATTCAGCTCTGTGGCCCCAGCATAAGAAAGACATAGAAATGTTCAAGGGAGTCCAGAGGAGCACAATGAAGATGATCAAAACACTCGAGCAGCTGCCTTATGAAGACAGGCTGAGAGGGTTGGGGTTGTTCAGCCTGGGGAGACCTTATTGCAGTCTTCCATTACCTAAAGTGGGCCTACAAGAAAGCTGTGGAGGGACTTTTTACAAGGACATGTATTGATAGGACATGGAGTAATGGCTTTAAACTGAAAGAGGGTAAATAGATTAGATATAAGGAAGAATTGCGTCACTAGAAGGGTGGTGAGGCACTGGAACAGGTTGCCCAGAGAAGCTATGGATGCCCATCTGAAATCAAATGGGGCTTTGAGCAACTTGGTCTTGTGGAAGGTGCCCCTGTCCATGGCAGAAGTGTTGGAACAAGATCTTTAAGGTTCCTTACAACCTAAACCATTCTATGATTCTATGTTCTGTAAATAAACATCTTACTATTTTTGAAAGATTTGATATGGTTTGTTCCAGCTAAAGTCAGGCACAGTAAAGCTGTTGTTAGTGTGAATACAGCAGGTGTTAGTACCACAACCAGGCACAGAAGCTGCCACATCAGAGATGAGGAAAAAAGACTTCCAGTTCACATAAGTCTAACACAGAGAGCTTTGAATCACCAGCTAACACAGCTCTCTTCCCAGGATATACTAATTAGCCCTAACAATATTGTGCATGGTAGATAGCTGGAAATTTATTTCCTATTATATTTGTGTAAATATAAATCATAAGTCAAGTAGTTTTCAGTAAAGGATAATCACTAATATACTTCAACAATTTTCATATAAATATCAAAGATAGAATTATTTTTACATTACCACTGATGAAGTAATAGGTTTTCACAGTGACTGCTTTTCATTCACATCAGCAACTGTATCTTTTATTTAAAAGTAGAATTTAATGGGAAGTATTATCTCAATAAACCTTCCACTATGATTAAAATACTCCATTGTAAAGAAAAAAAATGTAAAGTAAGTTTGCTAGCATTTTAAAAAAGCTGATACTGCAGAATTGCTTCTTTGCCCTCCACAGTTTAAAGGCTGATGTTGTGCTTGAAGAACAACGTGGGACAGTCACATGTTCATGCTCAGATTTCATCCTCTGATCTACAGTTTTGACTGACATTGGGCAAAGAACTGAAATCCTCAGAAGAAAGAGAGCAGAAGTTCTCCTGAGACTTTGATAGTCCAGTCATTTTGACCAAGTTCTCCACCTCTAATTTAGGGATACCATTACTCGTTAGTCTAAGGTATTAGCCACTAAAGTGTAAATAACCTACGTAACTCAGGTTTCTTCAGTACAAAATATTCATATAAACTAATTTAGGCTACTTGAAATATCTAACTTAAGTTCAACCCAGGTACTAGAACTGGGGGCCTAAGGCAAGATTTGTCCTACCTAACTCAGATGCCTAAATTAAGAGCCCAGTTTCCCTAGACTCCTTAGAGTTCAGAGAGAGAGATACACTGAGGCATTTATGGTGCTATAGTGGGAGATGTCCCTTGCAGGACCCCTCATTCTTATTGACTCCAGGAAGAATAGAGTTATAGCACTCCTATAACAGGTAATTTGATTGCCTGAACTTAGCTGAGCTGGATTTGGGTCTTAGTTCTGCACTGAGACAATGGAGGGTATTACTGAGATCACAGAAGTAACCCATATAATCTAAAATATGTATGGCTAAAAAAGCCCATAAAAGGAAACAAATAATCACTGAAATTAATTAGATTGATCCCACCACCCCTCAGACTTAAAAATTAGGTTATTTGCAGCTATTTCTCTTGCCAAATGTGGTGCATTCATTTAAGGAGTTAAATATGAGACTTTACTCTACTTTACTAGTAAGGAGGGAAAGAATGTCTCTTTGAAACTGTTTTTCATGCCCTTCTCCCATTCTTGATTGTACATTTCAATTGCTGTTGTCATATTTTCCAGTCTTAACATCTCCTTGAGTAATTATTGCCAGACAATTAAGAAAACATTTAGAATGGAAAAATCATTTGTTAGAGAGTTCCATTCTAAACCAATGGTGTACTCCTGCGCTTTGACTGATAACCTTTCCCCTGGCAACTTGCTGGGATCTGATGACTGTTTAGGTTCACTCGTTACTGATTCTTGAGTTGAATTGTCTGTGATCTGACCTTTCAAGCAGCATACTTTCTTGCTGGAACGAACACATTTTGAGAGGTCACTAGGGGCCAGCCTGACAATCCTTAAAAAACATAAGACATGTTTACTTAGAGAGCAGAGCCTTTTTCACTGTTTTTATTTACAGTTTGTTGGGTTAATCATAGGATTTTCTGTCCTAAGGTTGGATTCTGTACTGTTCCTGTAACTTTCTCTGTGTATTTACAATATGCGTTAAGCACCTCATGTTAGTGTTGAAGCAATCAGTTAAAAATACTAATAGCAAAAATTCTGGATTTTTTCTTTCTTTTTTTTTTTTTTTTTTTTTTTTTTTTTCCCCAGGAGTAAAATATGCTACATTTCTTTCAGAAATCAGTTAAATAAAAATTTCCATGTGCAGAACACTGGTGGGTGGAAGGCTATGTGGAATATAATGCATATATTCCCAGATAATAATTTTTAGAATAATGCAAATGGATATTCTAAAAGGTGCATATATACATATTAAGATGGATGTTCCTCATAGTGCTAATGAAAGGTTACAAGCCCAGCTCCTCCTTCCACCTGTTTCTGCTGCTGCAAATCTGGCATTAATAATGGGGCTGTGCAAGAGCAAAAATAGACAAAGAAAGGTTGAACTATAATGGGAGATTATTCAATTCAAATAATGAAAAGTAGAGCTGTGTTCAGTTTAGCTCTTCCTCCCACCTGTAATAAACATATATAATGCTACACAAAGATGGCTAATACTGAGGACTGTCTGAGGTATTGAATTCCTCTTCCTTGTCTTGTCTGTTATTCATTCCATTTTAATATTTTGGCTATATCCTCAGCTTTACACTTCCTATCATAATTTTAAAAGCTCTGCAGGACTCTGTTGTATTTTACATGCCTACCACTGTCAAGCAATGTTTTGCCTTCATTCTGTTTCACTGTTGTTTTCCATCTCTGTGTTTATTTCATGTTCTTGGACAGATGTTCCTGCTTTTTTCTGTACGGTACCTTTTGTAAAGCATAACTTCACTAGGACCTTTTCATGAATGATTCATGAATAACTAGCATATATTAGGAATTAGTATTATTAACTTCTTACACAAGTATTCTGGAGTTGCATACTGTGATTGATACTTTACACATTTAATAACAGTGAGGAAAAATAACTGAACAAAGAGAATAGACAAATTTGCAGGTGATCCATTATCTGTTGTGCTGTGAAGCACAGAGAAACTTACTAGGACTTCCGAAAGGATTTAACAAACAAGATTTGAAATTCTTGAATTTTATTTGTATTTGAAATTTAAAGGGGGTTGATATTCCATGTTGCCAGTTCAAAAGGAAGTAAAATAAAGGAAGTGATCTGAAATACTGATAGCCATTAACGGGACTCTTAAAATATCGTAACTACTTATAAAAAGGTTTTGAAATGTCAAGAAAAAATTGTGTTTCCAGATGTTTAATTTGCATGCTCTAAAAGTAAACAGTCTGGCTGTATTAGAATGCATAGAAAGTAATAATGCTATTATTATTAATGCATAAATTATAACAAAAGTATGACATCATCCAGAGTAGCAAGTTCAATTTCAGTCATGCCATTATACTGGAACAGTAACTGACACAACAGAGTTTGGACTAGGTAATTATAATTACTGACAGTATGGGGAAAAAAAATGCTATTTTCTTAGGAAGGAATGGACATATCACAATGCTACAAATTAATGACTAGCAGTCAGTTGTGAAAACAGGCCTTCATCTTTCATTTTTTTCCCCAAATCAAGAATGAAAGGACAATCAGTGATACTGTCAGGCATCTCATTTAAAGTTGACACAGGGAAGTTATTTTTTTTATATAACATGTTATTAATGCTATTCTTTGGACCAGTGCTTCAAATTCATAACAAAGCCTAAAATTTAATAGAATTTTTTTTAAGTGTTCCACAATTAGAGAGATAGAATATTCAGTTATATGTATGTGAGATTATACACATACAAAATATATTAAAATAACTTTATTAAAATTGCAACATCTTCCTTTCAAAAAAAGTTGGAGAACGCCAATATTAAAGTTTCCTGCACAACATTAATTCAGCCTTTTATGCATGTGATTATAATACAGACTTAAGTTAAATGATCACATCCTTTTTTCCCACAGGACTTCTGCCTCATTTCAGTCATCCTACAGGAGCATGTCCAGGCAGAGACAAGTTTATCTGCCCACACACCCAGCAAATCAAGCATAAAACCCCCCAAACCTAACAACAATACAAAAAACCTCTGGTCCAGAAGCTGTACAGTCTTGCTCATAAAGTACTACTTTCAATTCAATATGCCTCTTGCAAGAAGTCTGCGTGGCTTCCCTACCACAGCTGGCTTGTTTCTGGCCAGAGGAATGCAAATGTGGTACACAGAGCTATCTGCAGCTAGCCATGTAGGTTTGCCTAGGGTTATATCTTGTCAGAGAACTCATAAGCCTTAATTGGCAGATGCAGATTTTTAATTTTGAGACTATTAAACTCAGCAGTGGTCTCTTAAGCAACTTACATTTTCGACTCTTTAAATTCATTCAAGACAAAAACTGCCCTGTGTTACAGACTGTTTCACTGAGTGACTAATTACTCCAGGGAATGTTGCACAAAGTGTTTTGCATCTCTTAATGCCTTTCCTGCCCTGCCCCCTCCCCCCTCCCCCCCCCCTTCTGGTTTTAAAACAGTCCCAAGGCAATTATACCTATGAATAAGAAGCTTTCAAAACGATGGTTGCTACCACAGGGAGGACAGAAAGCCAGTTGCCAAGACTGCAAGGAATAACATTCAGAAAAAGGTGGTCTCCACTGTTCTCCCTTCTCACCCTCATGTTTCTGCTGCAGAAACCATTTAAACAGGATGTGACAGACAGTGATGTGAAAGTGCTCTGTAATGTCACAACTGTTTGTGAGTATTCCTACATCCTGTAATATAATGTCCAGGTGACATCAATATAAATATAATGTGTGCCAGTTTTTCACAGTAATAAAAAAGTAAAAAATACCGAAGCTGTGTGTGGAAAATACTTAGAAAAAATCAAGTTCATTTAACCATTTTACCAAATACACAATTTGCAGTTCATCCCAATAATGCACAACAACAACAACAAAAAGGAATATTTTCTAATCCTTCCACAAAGTTTAGAGCCTGTTTCAAACATGCTCTCCAAAAGGTCTTTTTAAGATTGATTATATGGAGTTTGAATAAATCCACATAAGGGCATTTGAAGGTAAGTAAATTGCAGTACACTTCCAATTCTGTCAAAAAAATCCACCTGTAAAACAAATCTAAAAGCTTACAGCTGAATGGATTATTTCCCAAAATGAGACAAAATACATGGTCTCATATCCATTTATAAATATTTTTTTAATTTCAAGTTGTGTAAATCCAAAGTAAACCTCCTGATTCAAGTGAAGTTCTTCAGAGAGATATTAGTGCAAATAAAGTCAGAACCTGGCATGAGAGATCAAAAAAACCCCAACTTTCTAATGAAACAGAATGTAATAATTTGCCATAATGGATTATTCTGATTATTATTATCATTCTCCTAAAGACTGCAGAAGAATAAGTTGATTAATGATTGGAGAATGCATCATGCACTTTCAAAGTTGTTCAGCATGCTTATAGTCCACTTTAAGTTATCTGGGGAATTCAACTCATTCAAAAATCAACACTGAAATTGTACAAGATAGAAATATCCTGAGTTGGTCCATTTGACTGAGTACCTGTAAGCCAAATTGATGCCAATGTTTAAAATTTATATCTAAGCTGAAAGAAAGAAATGATGCAGTGATAAGGGCTGGACGAAGCATATGCTGAGCGAAGGCAATTCAACTAGAGGAAAAGAGACTGACCATAAAGGCAAGATGCCAGAAAAAGCAACAGGAGGTGAGTTCCATCAAGCAGAACCTAGAATCATAGAATATTTTTGGTTGGAAGGGACCTTTACAGGTCATCTAGTCCAACTACACTACAATGAGCAGGGACATCTTTAACTAGATAAGGTTGCTCAGAGCACTGTCCAGCCTGACCTTGAGTGTTGTGTAGGGCCCCAGCTGCAAAAGAAGACAGGTGAACTACATGTGGGCAGATGCAGCCACTGGAGAGTTTAGAAAGTGATGTATCATGGACTGAATCATCATAAAAATAGGGTTTTGGCACATAAAGGTAAGTCTGTGACATTCATGTATTTGCATGAGGAAATCAACCCCCTGTATCTAGCCAAATACCCGTTCAAATGGTTTCTGCAGCAGAAACATGAGGGTGAGAAGGGAGAACAGTGGATACCACCTTTTTCTGAATGTTTTTTCTTGCAGTCTTGGCAACTGGCTTTCTGTCCTCCCTGTGGTAGTAACCAGAGTATCGAGCCAAAAAAACTGACCAGTTGAAACATTTCCCAAAACTTGCCCAGAAAGTTGTGGAATTGAATAATCCTGACACTGATATACAAATAGATATTCCTAACTCTGTGAAAACTGTATCACTGCGCCACTCTTGCTTTGAGTAAATTGCCTATTAAGCAGTACAGGGTTATTTTTTTCCATTAATATCTGTCTATGCATAGGTAAAGTTATTTTATGATGTTGAGTATATGTCACCATAGTACCTTTACTTAAATAATGATATTTTCTATGAAAAGGAAAGCTTGAAGAAATGTTGTGCAAAGATGTTGCCAGTAAAAAACTTTCTTCAGAACCTCTTTCTTTATTTTCCAGACATTTTAGACTTAGTTATGTCATGTTTTGTTCTCTCTTTATATAGTCTTAAACCAGGGTATACATAATAAATGTTAGTATGATCATTTTCTCAGCAGGGGTAAACTAAGTCGGTCATCACTTCTAACACTGATTACTCATGGATGCCCATGAAAACTTTCTCTGGACAGTCAGTTTCAATAAGTTTCCAGTCACATGCTCCTTAAGCAGACTTTGACAAAAGGACTAAGTCAGGTACCATGTTCCTAACTCTAAGAAAGTGGTTCTTGTTCTAGGTAACACTCTAAATCTGAAGGTTATTGTAACACAAATTCAATTTCAAAAAAAGCTTCTGACTACATATTCTTAGTCACAGGTTGATTATAATAAAAATTGTAGTGCTCAGTCAAATGGTAGCTGTTAACACATTAATTATACCAAACTTGCTGACAGAACACCTCTCTGTGCCACAGTCACACTCACTGTGTTGTGCACAGTATGCAGGACTAATAAACAATGAGTAATAGCAATCGTTATTAAAATCAATGAGTTGTTTTCTCATTCTCCTAGTTTCACTGGGATAGAATCACAGAATTAATCTTCTATTAGGAAAACTGCATTTTTGAGAGGACTGAGGCACCCAATTTGTTGAGAAGAAATGGTAAGATGCTTTGTTTTCGTTTGTGGCCAGCCATGGTATGCAGGTCTCCATAGTGATCAAGATCTTCAGTAGTTCCAAGTTAGTCATATCCTAAAACTAGGAGAAACAAAAGTGAGGACAGCTGCCCCAAGCTGTCCAACAGAAGTGTTCCATAAAATAAATGTCATGCTCACTATAAATTAACAAGTTTGCTGGGGACAGTCCGTTTTCCTGACACCCTCCATCCCTGGAGGGTTTCACCTGTCATTCTAGTCCTGAGGCCTACCCTCCTGTTTGCTGTGACCATCATGCTTTTGCTGGAGGTATGGTGCTCACATTGCTTGACATCTAGCATTCACTGCTGGTAGGTGCAGCTCGTGACCACTACATTAGCTGGGTATAACATTGTGTACTTTCTATTAGTATAAGTATTAGTTTCTATTTTTATCAATTTATTTTATTAAACCTGTTTCCATTTCAACCCAAGGGTCTCATTGCCTTTTCCCAATTCCCCTTTCTGGAGTGTGGGGGTGTCTGTCATTGGCTGACAGAACAACCATCTGAATGAAGACACTCATAAAGCTACACTTTCAAAATTATTAAGTCAGGTCCGTTAAATGGTTCCAGAAATAGTGGTATCATTTTTAATTCTAGTTTACAAAATGTTCTAGCCACCTGTTGTTCTAACACAGACAATGCCTATGCTTCTCCTTTCAAACTCAAATATTTTGTAGCTTAGAAAAGGTAGGGGAGTGAAGAAAGAAGTGAGACTCTCTACTGTAATATCCACAGAAAAAATGCAGTAGGATCAAGCAATGTTACTGTGATCCACTACACCTGTACTGAGGATACTTGGAAGAGATCCTTCTGCACGTTAGCTATCCGCATTGCATTCTTTGTAAATGTCAAAGTCTATGTGAAAGCAGTAGGAGCTGCGATACACAAGCAGTGCTCAGCTGATCTCATTGATGTAAGAATGCTTACAACTTTCCTGTCATCCTACACTGCATCAGTTTGACAATACTTCTGCATACATTTTTCATACATAAAAGAAAATATGACTTGCAGACCACATTGTTCCCCAGTTAAACAACAACCCTATGGCAACAGCAGAATGTGTTTATATAGAAAAATAATATTGGGAAATTATTTTCTCTGTTTCTTACTGTCATTTAATGTGATTTAATCATTAGAAGGAAAGGAAGTCACACCATATGTCTGGTGTTTTCTTTCCAGATCACTGACTACAAATTGGAAACAACTGTTCTAAATTATGTATGATTTGCAAGAAATAAACATCCTCTTCTTGCTGCATTCTGAGTACTTATTGGTTTTTTACATGTTTTCATCTCATCAGAGGAATACAAGGTCAGTAGCACATCGTACACTGGACAAGGAGATGAATCTTTATACTAGACTGTTTCTGGAGTAAGGAGATCAGACTTGTTTCATTTAAACATGTTTCATTTAAACTTGTTTCATTTCAAATGTACCTTAAATGACTAAATATGCTAAAGTAAATGGTACAACTTGATAATTGCCTTGACTTTGAAGAATACTAGTACTGCAGAGGTCACAGTTTGAGAGCTGCTGATACAACATACTTAGGAGGTACTAATGTATACCTTGAATCCAGAGTGGTAAGGAAATTAACTAAACTGATGAAATTATTAATAAGAATCCTTAATTAATAACAAAGTTTGTAATCTTTCAATTTTCAAATTTTTCTCTTAGTTTGAGTTTATAACTATATTATTTGTTTGTTATTTGCACCTTGTGACTGAAGTACCTGTGTTCTCTTCTTTATAAATGTAAACTTGAACTTTCATTTCAGATGCAAAAGAAATATTAACTTTATTTTCATTTCAACTCAGGGAAATCTGCAACAGCTTTCAGAGATGGAGGTTTGGGGTTTTTTTAATAAGGAAAATGTCTTACTTTAATTTTGGTTGTTTTGTTTTTTCAGCAAAAGTTAATTGAATAGCTGAATCACAATTGAAATACTGATGGAAAACTACAGCAAGCCCATTAGACTAGGACCTACAATTCCCTTGGGTGGTTAGACCCAAAGGATATGTTGGATGCCAGTATGAAAAGTGGATTTGAAAACCCTTTTGGTATTTCTCCATTTAGCATAGTTTTATCATCCTTTGGCAGGGGGGTTGGACTCGGTGATCTCCAGAGGTCCCTCCTAACACCTACCATTCTATGATTCTATGATTCTATTATTTAAATCTTCCTTACCCCTGGCTGCTTGTATAATGAACCAATCTATTCACACCAAAGTATTCACTACTGCCTAGGTGTGAGTACTTTGCAACTTCTGCTACCTTGGAGTAGTTGGTTTGACCTAAGATGGAGCATCCAGCACATTCTGAAATGCAAAACTTTGAGTTATCTCAAATTGGGCAACCATCAGTCCTAAGCCTTCAAATTCTTAATGTTTAATGATGAAATTTTAAATTCTGGTGTTTAAACAAAACCTACTAAAAGTAATAACTAGGTTAAATCACAGAGACATAGTTTCCTTCAGAACCATTTAAGTCTCCTTGAAAAGGAGGGAGAGGAACACAAGGGTGAGACAGATTCACCTTTCACCGTTTTTCTTGAGAAGCTTGACTTGATAAATTGCATCCTACCTGAGGATCTATTAGAGGAGGTCCAAAAGAGGGCCATGAAAATGATCAGAGGGCTGGAACACCTCTCCTGTGAAGAACAGCTGAGAGAGCTGGGGTTGTTCAGCCTGGAGAGCATAAGGCTCTGGAGACATCTTTTGCATTCTTTCAATATATAAAGAGGGCTTAAAAGAAAGATGAAGAGACACTTTTTACCTGTAGTGACAGGACATGGGGGAATGGTTTTAAACTGGAAGACAGTAGAATTAGATTGTATATAAGAACTTTTTTACAATGAGGGTAGTGAGACACTGGAACAGGCTGCCTAGAGAAATTGTGGATGTCCCATGTTTGAAAGTGTTCAAGGTCAGGCTGGATGCAACTTTGAGCCACCTGGTCTAGTGGAAGGTGTCTCTGCCCATGGAAAAGGATAATCTTTAAAGGTTCCTTTCAACCCAAACCATTTTGTGATTCTATGATCTGATAATCTTTTAGTACTGGCAATGCAGTAAACCGCAATCATAGAGATAATCCAGAAATTAATTGCCACAGCTGCAGCTTTTTTTAAAACTTTTACAGTACTGGTCAAAACTGCAATTGTCTTCAGCCACAGAAAGCAAAATAATTGTGGTGCTAGATAACAGTATGTGTCCAGTGCAGTTTACGAAGGAGTTTCACTGAAATAATCTAGCCACGGTTATAGCTCTTCTGATGTTTGAGAGAAAATCCTAAAATGTTCCTATTATTGTTCTCAGTGTATTATTACATTTTCCTGAATATATTTTAATAAACTCACCTTTGGCCCATAACTTGCTGATATTTTAAAAGAACTCACTAAAGTCTGCAATGGTTCTGTGAATACAAGTAATTGTGGAAATGCTAATGGAGTGTCTAGAAGGGCAACCAGAAGTTCTCTAGCTATTCCTTGGTAACGTCTGCAATTAAAGTGTTGTGCTGCACACTGTTAAGTCATAGGCAAACATGAAATTTTTATTAGGTTCAGAGACCAATGATATTGGATTTAGATTCTTGAGGTCTGAGACTAGATAGGAGCAAAGAAGCCAAGAAATTTCTGTTTAATGGGTATGCAGGAGTAATACCTCTTATTAGACAGAAAAAAGCAGAAGCTTTTATTTCATTCACCATGTGCTCTCAGCCTTGCCCATTTTTTCAGGCATATTATGTAGTCTATGATATGTTCCCTTTGTGTTAAAAGATTTGTGCAATATGTTGCAGAAGTCATTACAATGGAATTTGCCCAAAAGGCAACCAGCAACCATCATGTTAGACTAGCAAGACTGTCCTTGACCGCTGCCAAGCTTACACCTACTGACATCAGAGGGAACACCACCAGTGCCGTTGAAGTATTTGCCTGTGGTCTAGAGTCTGTCCTCATTTCTTTTTACCAATTTAACATTGGTTAGAGGATCCCAACTCTTAACTGTCTAAATGTGAATTAGGTCAAATATTATCTGAAACATTTAATGACCTTTTGAAGAAAAAGGCAGTGAATTCAGGCAGTGATGTCATAACTGATTTTCCATCTTCTCTTTACCAAGACAGGATCTAAAAGCAGTATTTCAGCTCATTTACCTAGTGGATAAGTATTTTGATGATCCAGTGCATTTTTCCACAGCTCTGCTTTTCAGTTGCTTTGTCACAAAACACATTTTTATGTTAAGAAAAGGCACTATAGCCTCCTGGAAGGCTGAAGTAAGGTTTAGCTGCAAGAATATTTAGCTTTCCATTTCCATATTTAATACTAAGATACACCATTTTCACAATTTAGGGTCAGGCAGCCCCTTAGACCTATAACAGATGCTCTCTTTTAACCTCCCTCCCTACCCAAAAGGGAAGAGAAAGGGAATAAGGGAGAAAGACTTAGTGATTAGAAAAGGAAACTAGAACAGCTTTAATGAAAATAATAATAATAAAAATGGAATATATACAAAACCAGTATCAAACCCAAACACCTGATGGTAATTATATCACTGTCACCACTGATGCAGCAGAACAGGCACCAGGAAAGTCCCATGCTGGGCTCCACAGCAGACAGGAGCTGTGTTTGGGAGCTGGATGCTGGTACTGGATTCAGGAACAAACAGATGGGGACTGAAGGCAGAGCGGACAGAGTCCTCCTTGGATGCTCCAAGGGAGGAACCGAAAGAGGACCTGAGCCAAGCTGAGCCAAGCTGGCAAAGCAGTCCAAGAGTGCAAAGAGAGGGATCCCCAAGAGAGACCCTCCAGATCCCTCAGTTTTATACCAGCTATGATGTATATGGGCTGGAATACCTCACTGGTCAGTTTAGGGTCACCTGTCCTGTCCGTTCCTCCCTGAAAGTGTGGTGTTTTGCTTTCTGCACCCAGCAGCGTGGTACACAAGATCCAGCAGTGGCCTTGGTCTGCACACCAGTCCTTGGTAGTAACTCTAAACATGGGGTGTTATCACTGCTACAAGCTACAAACAGACACTGTGAAAACAAGCTGCTAACTTCAGAAAGTGCAGTTAGTTAGAAGAACTGAGCCGCAAAGTAAAATCACTGAACAGAATTAGTTCTGCTCTCACTCAACCCACAACAACCATAAATTATAATTCTGTTAAAAATGGTGAGTACTGGCTAAATATATAAAAAAAATAAACAGTTTAGTATCACAGATGTCACCATTTATTTCTTGAGGGGGGAGGGATAATATTAAACGTAATTTAACATATTGGAATCTAAGCTGTAATTACATTAGTTCTCTCAGCATTAGTATGTGGTCTGATATGAAATACTTACACAGCAACAGACAAAATACAGACATTTGTCACTCTCTTCCAGTTAAAATATTGCTAAATATATTGCTTCTATTTAGGTTGCAATAACTACACGAGACATCAGCCAGCTTAGGACTGTACTGTATGGGGGATCACTCAAGCAATGCAGCAGAATTGGGATTCACTTTACTTCATTTCCACTGTCTAAAAGATGGACAAATAGCCTACATTACCTAGCCAGAACTCCTGCTGCAGTGAAGAGAGAGAGAGAAAAAGAAAAATAAAGTTATTAATTCCACCTGTCTCATGTGTATGTAACGAAGGGGTTGAGTCACTACTTGAAAGGGTCTTTTTATGGCTGTCAGCTATAGGGAAAGCCTGAAAAACTATATAAGTCTAAATTCACACTTAACTTTTAGATACCTAAATTATCAAATATAAATCACTTGCTAAATTACAATCTTTATTCTTTTATTAAAACAAACAGATGGTAAAAATAGATGGTAAGAAAAGTGGAAACCAACAGGATTAACAGACAAGTAAAATATTTACAGGCCTGAAGCTAAAGTATAAAATATATTACTAATACACAAGCAGTATTGTCTACTGAAGGTTTTTTTTTCTTCATTAAAATGCGTTAACTGATTTCCTGCATCAGATGGAAAGTACCCAACTGCTTTGGGTAGTCAAATATTTAATGTAACTTATCTAACCTTTTTTTTTTAAACTTATTTTCTTTATAACTTCTTTCCTTTACACAGAAGTTCCTGGTATGTATGGATGTCCTCTCCTCCACTATTTGGATTCTTGGTGAAACTCGGACATTTGAAACACAGGCTTAGTGGGGCCACAAATCCCTACATGAAAGTGACAGAATGGCTTCTTATGGTCCATATGGTCCTGAGTTGCCAGGATAGTTAGGAGAGTCCTTTCGGTCCTCCCATAGGCCCATAGGTTGCTTCTCAACAGCCCCTAGCATTGAGGATTTCCTTGGTCTTTAAAAAAAGTAAAATTAATTCTATAGCTTCAATGGAAAACTTGAAAAAAAAAAAATTTGTTTCTCACTCCAGGTATTTCATGTGCACTGTTTTGTTAACAGAAGAACTACGAAGAGCTATAAAATTTTGCGGTTGACTCTTCTAGGGATCCCATTAAAGTGACTAACCTTACACTTAATTTCCAATCCTGCTACATCTGAGAGAAAAAAAAAATTACCATCCTCTCAACTCCAAAGCGCTACCCTATAACATTTTATTTTTCAAAATAGAAAGAAAAGCAAATAAATGTAAAAGAAAAGAAGTTCAGTATGAAATGCTTGGTTGGTATGGAGCTCTGGCTATGACTCTATTTGTCCTTAAATCTGCCAAGAAATTAAGATACAGTTAATTCAGCTCAAAACACGTGGTTTACATTTTTTTTTCTCAGTAAGAACAACATGGAAAAGAAACAAGTTCATCCTTAGAATAACCCTAGATCTCAGTGTTCTGCATTTGATAATATTTAATCAAAAATAGAAAGTCCAATGGCAAGATCCTATCCTTCGCTCCAGGTCCTTTTTCCATTTGGGTTGAAGTTTTCATAGTTGAGTCCTTTCTAATGTTATTCACAGAGAAGGGCTAATCACTGGCTACTGCTAAGCCTCAGTAGTAGGACAGATAGAGCATCAAGGATAACACAGGAGGGAAAAAAAAAAAAAAGAAAGAAAAAGAAAAAAGGCAGTAGAAACAAAACAAATAAAACAGTGACTGCCTAAACAAAGAATGAGCTGTAGAGCTGAGAAGGTAGTCTTTATCTCCTGTTTGTATATCTAGTTGTATTTTATGTATATGTCTTCAGATATCTAAGAAATAAATGTAATTAGAATATCCAGCTGTCAAGCTATCTATCAGTATGTGAGTGCACATGATGTAAGAGAGGAATAGTATTTTAGAAGAGTTTTTATCCTGAACTCTTTTGGTGCCTTTGCAGCAGAAATCAGTTGCCAAAATAAAGATACTGTCTCAAGAGGACTGTTTCAAAACTGGTATTTATAACTTTATCCAGCGGTTTTGTGATGGGATTAAATGTCCACTGAGTACAAGGTCAAGTCTACAAAATGAATTGACTTGTGACCTAGTTTGGATTTCAAATTGCTCTACCAAGGACAGACAAAAGGCAAGGTAGCCCATTGCACATTGCACTTTAACTTCAAAATCATACCTCTGTCAGAAGTTTCTGGACTTTTCTATACCAATAACACTTTAAATATATTAGAAAGGAGGAAAGCAAACCGTGGCAGTCTTTTTTTCTACATTTCACAGTATCCTGCTCTGACTGACTGGTCTTCAGTGCTGTGGTGCTAATAAAGGAATGAAATCCTGAGAGTTTGCAGAGCCCAGTTGATTTCACACATTTTATTTTAATTATCTTTTCATAAAATTATGGGTTGTCAAGTTACCTTAGTCCTTTAATATCTTGCTGTAGAACCCAAATAAAACAATTTATGAATAGTCTGTGTCTTGATCACAGCTTGGGAGAAACTGGCCACATATTTAAACAGGGCTTTTGCAGGAACATACTGTACCAGATCCCCCAGATATTGTGAAACTAAGAAGAGGCTTAAGTTTCAAGCTTTTTAGATGACTGCCCCTTAGCCAGAAACAATGTTGTATTTAAACCTTTTCCTTTAGGCAGTCAGGGAATACAGGAATTGTCATTATGCTGACAAATGACATGCTCTGGGTGTATTACCACATGCAAAGATGGATAAAGTATGAGTTATTTGCTGCCAAAACTTTTGTGCCTTTGGAGTATTGAGGATAATAGTAATATATGCCACTATTTGGTCTACATTTAGAATATTTGGTCTACATTTAGAATAATTGACTCAAATACCCAAATAAAATCTGTTCAGAAGAACATAAATCTATTTGAAAGTTACATTGGTTAACTGTATTCTTTGTTTTCATGGTTATTATTTTTGTGGTATTGTTCATCTTCCCATCTCTCCCTATGCACTGTAGATGCAATGTACTTTGTAGTTGCAAATGTACTTATGCAATGTAGTACTAATATGTAATGACAATATACACTGCAAAGCTGCTGGAAGCCTTAGTGTTAGCAAGTGTGTTTCATTTAAGAAAATAACTGCAAAGCAATATTGCCCTTCTGTAGGTTTAGAGATGCCTTTCAGCACATCTACATGGAAGTCCTTTATCAGATGCATCCATTGAAAAAGAGGAACATTGAACACTACCAGCACTGTTGTACAAGACAAAACAATTGGTTTGAGTAGACAAAATCCTGTTCTCTGTGTTCACATGTCTGTTGAGGGAAGAGTTTGATAACACTGATCATCTTCATGTGCCTAGAAATATTTTTGCCTCTGTCCTTTTTAGAGGATAATGTCTTCCTGAGCTACTGTTCAGATATTATCTTCTCATTTACTTCTCTGATATGGACACCAGAAGTTGTTATTTAAACCTGAAAATTATTTTTCCACTTAGATCATATAAGATAGATTGCTGCACAGTAAAATCCAGAAGGATACATCCCTTCTACATGAACCAACCCTTTTTCTATCCCCATAGCACCCTTGATCTCCTAGGCAAAAGCTGGTAACATGTATTGAAACAGTTTCTTTGATACATGCATTTCCTTTAAATACCAGTCAATCAATACAGCTGTTGAAATACACTGAATTAAGTCTACCAAAGACAGGGATCTATTGGGTGATCAACAGGAATAGCTGGATATAACTGCACAATCACTGCTGTTGATAAGAAGTATTCTATTTCTGGAAAAAAATTGTCTTAATATACTGGTTTGCATCAACTGCAATAACAGGAAGAAAACACTAGATAAGAAAGAAGTAGGTGAAAGAAAGTGAAGCAGGAATTACTGGTCCTATGATTAAGTTAAACTTAACCTTGGTGAATTCTTCAAGAGTTTTGTTGTGCTATTTGTATAAAATTTGAAGAAGCAAATCTAGATATTTTATAATGGTGTGAAAATACAGATTAGCTTGACAATCCTGCCACACCCACTTGTAATTTTACTTCATCTTTTAATATACATGCATTACAGTCTTTCCACAAAGGCATCATTCACTCCACTGTATCTGTTGTGTTGTCAGTGCATCTAAGACTCACAATTCCTATTTTTATGAATTGCTTTACTGTCTGTGATTAGGTACCTCACTTCAGTTGAGATTTAAAGCCAAGCCATGTTCAAATACAGACAACACAAAAGATTCCTAGGAGAAAACAGTCCTTTGTTTAACTGGTGATGGCATTTGGTTGCTTTTACCCCTGTTGGGAATGCTTGTCTCAGATTTAAACAATACAGCTGGGAGAGCCAACCTCTTAGCCTCCAGCCCAGGCTGCCTGCACACAGAAAATGTATTTGTCAGCTAATGTAATACATGTTAAAGAAGCCAGAGATTTCATGACTTTCTGCTTGAAAAAGCCTCAGGCAGCCTCACTTGAGATTGCATAGCATGTGCAGGAGAGATCAGACAGTTCAGCCAAAGGCAAGCATTAGTATACTGGATATACAAGTGCACAGTGTAGGCTTAGAAGCTTTGTGCTAGCCTCTCAGAGCAACCATTTTATATTTGTGAATATTAGCTATATTAGACATATTAGTTCAAAGTTGTTACAGTATAGTGCCAAACTAGAGTACTCCACTCACTAGTAGTAGCACCTTACAACCACCTTGTTCTTACAGAGAAGCAACTGAACATAGTAAAATGAAGGAAACTGAGAACATGTATTACCAATTCAAATTATCTGGTATTAATCTAACACACAGAGTATACAGCTTTCTGTGTTCACATTAAAGCCATGAGCATCTGGTCTTGGCCATATTTGGTCTACTACCGATGAATGGAGAAATCTGTCATCTGTGGATACCCTAACAGAACTAATATCTTCCAAATAAATGTCTGAGCAAAATAAATGACTAAGGCAAAACTCTGTTCATTGCACTGCTCCAAAAATAGGTGTACATTAAAATAGAGTCAAGTGTTATACAAAGTGTCCTGGCAACAAGAACTAATATTGCAGTGAGTTGTAAGTCCCAGGAATGCAAAGGGAGTTGGGCAAACAAACTGAACTGCTAAGTTATAAACATAGGCTGCTGCTGCAGAGAAAGGCAATAACCATAACGAAACATGTAAAGGAAACCTCAACATGCCGCAAATCAAACGCACTACCTTCAGGCAAAACACCACAGAGGAAATAAAAGCTTTGAAAGTTTTAGAAAAAGATGAGGAACTTCAGATGCACCAAGCAGGCACAGCAAACACAGTGAGAAGAGTTTCCAGAATGTGACAGCGGGTAAAGATTTTCTGGTGACATGGAGAAGGAATAAGAATCTTTCAGCATTTTAGCCTCTACTTTTATTCTCATCAGATTCTCACCAGTGCAGTATAAAATTTTACCTCTGGAGACATCCTGTGGTGACACATACAGCCCCCTGTACATTTCTATATCTGCATTTTTTCAGTACATGTTCCAGTAGTAAAAATAAACCCTGATCTGGCGGCTAATAATTCTATCCAACAGTATCTCAGATTGTTTTTTTAAGATTATTTTCATTACCCAGAAAAAAATTTCAAAGTGGTTCAGCCACAGTGTGCTTTCTCTACAGTTCCTGATAATTGATACAGCAAAGCCAGTTATAGATTTTGCTTTGGAGAGAAGAACAGCTACACTAATTTATTTAATGAGACCTAGTTTGCAGTGATGCATGGCCTTCTTTCTCAAGATATTAGCTTGGAAATACCCCTTTACACTAACACACTTTAAATCTGTGCAGAACTATCATTTCTTTGTGGTTGCTAGTTCTGCATACCTGAACTTGGAACTAAGTCATTATAAGCCTCTGTGATAAAATTGGTAACTGTGATAAAATTGGTTAACTGAGCTATTGGTTTGAAAAGGTGAAACTAAGACTCAGCTTTCAGATGTAATCATCCTTATGAAGATTGCCATGAACTGTGTTGCTATTGACATAGCTACAGGTTTAAATACAGATTTATCTTTACAAAAGTGTCAGTACTTTCACTTGTCTGATTTTCTATAATTTTACTATTCACAGTTACAAATAAAGAAAATAAATGGAAATTTAGCACAACAGGAGAAAGATAAAAGCAGTCATCTTGTGTCTTGATTAAAAAAAAAATAGGAAGAGACAACAATTGTCAATTTCTTGAATTGCCAGATATCTACACAGCTTTCATTTTTGTAAAAATACACAGGTTGAATGAATTTTCATAAATGAGAGCAGAATTTGGTAGGAGTTTACCTACTTTCCCACTAACTCCATAAAATTAATTACTGGAAGCATACAGAAATCCAAATATTAGGTTACATTCATATATTGATATTCCTATAAAGCACAAAAAAAAAAAAAATTTAGTCAATCATCAAACAAATGATGGTTTCACTAGCTTCTGGAAATTATATACCTGCTCTGCATGACAATTGCAAATGCAAACAAGTAGTCCAGATACTATACAAAGAAGGTCTGGTTGCAGATGTCATGGTTAGGGGTAGTCTTGGCTGTAGCAACCAGGACACATTAGAATGTAATATCATTAGGGAAAGAAGCAGGTTAATAAGTAAAATTTCTACCCTGGACTAAAGAGGGCTAATTTTGTGCTCTTGAAAAAACTACTTAGAAGCATCCTGTGGGCTAGGGCTCTAGAAGGGGGGCCCAAGAGAGCTGGTTAATATTCAGACATTACCTCCTCCAAGCTCAAGATAACTGTAGTCCCTCGAAAAAAAAATCAAGTAGAGGAGGCAGGAGACCTGGATGGATAAGCAAGGAGCTCCTGAAAAAACTCAAATGGAAGAGGAAGATTTATAATATCTGGAAAAATGGTCTGGTTAATTGGGAGGATTATAGAAATACTGCCAGAGTATGTAGAGACTTACAAGAGAGGCCAAGGGTCTCTTGGAACTTAGTCTCGCCATGGATGTGAAAGAAAACAAGAAGAGCTTTTTCAAATACATCAATGAGAAAAGGAAGAGTAGGGAAAAAGTGGGTCCACTGCTAAATGAGGTGGGAGATACGGTAACAGAGGATGTAGAGATGGCAATGTTGCTGAAGGCCTTCTTTGCCTCGGTCTTTACTCCTAAGACCAGGCCTCGGGAACTCCAGTCACTGGAAGTAAGAGAGCAGAACTGGAGAGAGGAGGACACTCCGCTAGTCAGTCAGGACTGGGTTAGAAAACACACAAATCCACAGGCCCCAATGGAATGCATCCATGTGTGCTGAGAGAGCTGGCTGATACTGTTGCTGAGCCGCTCTCCATCATTTTTGAAAAGTCATGGAGAATGGAATAGGTGCCTGATGACTGGAAGAAAGCCAATGTCACTGCAGTCTTCAAAAAGGGCAAGAGAGAAGACCCAGGCAGCTACAGACCAGTTAGCCTCACTTCCATCCCTGGAAAGGTGATGGAACAGCTCATTTAGGAGGTCATCTCCAACCACAGGGAAGAAAAGAAGGCTATCATGAGTAGCCAACATAGATTTACCAAAGGAAAATCTTGCTTGACTATTCTGATAGCCTTCTACGAAGCCATGACCAAATGGGTAGATGAAGGGAGAGCAGTGGATGTCATATACCTTGACTTCAGTAAGGCTTTTAATACTGTCTCCCATAACATCCTTGTAGAAAAACTCCAGAAATGTGTCATAGATAATTGGTCTGTGAGGTGCATTGAAAACTGGCTCAACAACAGAGTTCAGAGGGTTGTGATCAGCGGCACAGAGTCAAGCTGGAGGCCTGTGGCCGGTGGTGTTCCCCAGGGATCAGTACTGGGTCCAGTTTTGTTCAACATCTTCATCAACAACCTGGACAAGGGGATGGAGTGTATCCTCAGCAAGTTCACTGATGATACAAAACTGGGAGGGGTGGCTGACACACCAGAAGGCTGTGCTGCTATCCAGTGTGATCTGGACAGGCTGAAGAGCTGAGTGAAGGTGAACCTCATGAAGTTCAATAAGGACAAGTGTAGAGCCCTGCATCTGGGGAGGAATAACACCAGGCACCAGTAGAGGTTAGGGGTCACCCTACTGGAAAGCAGCACTACGGAGAAAGACCTCGGAGTCCTAGTGGATAGCAAGTTATCCATGGGAAAAAAATGTGTCATTGTCTCCAGGAAGGTCAATGGCATCCTGGGTTGCATAAGAAAACTGTGTCCAGCAAGTGTAGGGAGGTTCTCCTCCCTCTCTACTCTGCTTTAGTGAGACTACACCTGGAATACTGTACACAGTTATGGGCTCCCCAATTTAAGAAAGACAAGGATCTACTGGAGAGAGTCCAATGGAGAGCTATGAGGATGATTAAGGGACTTCAGCATCTCCCTTATGAAGAAAGATATAATATCATCATAATATAACCAAGATGAATGCAAAACCTGAAGCTTGAATCAATTTTCTCTATTACTTCTATTCATATGGAAAGCCAGCTTACCTGCTTCTGAACAGGAATGCTTTGAATTCCTTTTCAATAAAGCCATAGGGTCATATTATTGCCTCTACAAAGATAAAACTGGTAAACAGATAAAAATCAATGCTTTTATTGTGATATAGTGTTGAATGTATTATCTCCATGCCTCGGAAGACTTTAAGATTTACCACCTTTTTCTTGCCTGTGAAACCTAAAGGATTCCCAGGAGTAGCAGGATAGAGTTTTTACCACCATTGCAAATAAATGCTCATTAGCTTTTAATAACATATATGTTTCATTGTACATTTTCTAATTTCTGCCTTATATTGAAGATACTGCATAGTTCTCTGAAGAAATCTGAGGCCCCGTTATTATCAGTGCACCTAACTATAGATATTGAAGTACTTGCGACATCCTTATTGTATTCAATTTGTCCACACAGAAGAGTATCAACTGATTTTATGAAGAATCTTATTTGAAATTACATAGATTTCAAAGGTGAACTCTATAGATATATTGACTGTAAAACCAGAAATTGTGCTTCATGGTCTAACTTCCATGAAATGGCCATATGACATTTCAAAGGAATTTAGTACTGAACTACATCACACAAATTCAGGAAAAAAAAATGCTTAAAACCAGTTTACATTAATTAAAAAATATTTAGTGATGAAGAAGCTTATCACTTGAATCCTTCTTCAACTGACCACAGTGGCTGTGAAAGGTACTTCTGTTATTTATAGAATGTCTTTGCCTAGTATTAACCTGTAATCACTGTTGTAACTTCAGTTAATAAATTGAAAAGCTCTGTTACTGAATTAATGATCAAAATTTAACATTATTTGTAACAAACTAAATAAATTGAGCTTAGATTTCCACATCTGCAATGTTTGCTCATCCTTTGAATATTTTGTGAGGACCCTCTTTGAAACTTCTAATTTATTTACACCCTCTAGCATTGAAAGTACAGGACCTGGAGCATTTTTCCAGTCAATCTCCCTGGAATGAAATCCCAGCACCAAACCCTTTGGCTGAGGAACCTCACTTATATTTGTGTCTAATTCATGTTTTGTATATGATAATATGTGCTTTCTCCTCAGAAATTCTGAAATTTGCACTCATATATGTGAATTAAAAGCAATTCTATTTTCAGGGAAATGCTTCCAGTTTGTGTTGAGAAGTCATATAACGGTTACAGTGGTATTTACACTTTCTATTTATCCCTGTGTCAATGAAATAGTTAATGTGGCGTTACAGTAAAAACTGCCACTTCTGAGTTTCTTCAGGGAGGGGGAAAAGCAGGCAGTGTCTACTTTGATCCTGTAATAGACCCTTCAGGGTCATTAAGGACAATCATACCAGCATGATGAAAAGCTAACTACTGAAAAAAGAGAGCAAAAAGATATTTAAAATATTTAATGCATAAATAAATCAGTAACTTTTCTGGAAAAAATGAAAAACAAATAGAGATTTATTTTATAATGCATTTTATATTTATAAGCATAGCCAGGGCAGCTGGTGTTTTGGTACCAGAAATCAAGTCCTAAGAATACTAGAAGAAAAGCACCTCCTGTGACTCAGAGTCAATAAGGACAAATCATATTTTTTCATACATCCATTATTCTGAGAATTCTCCTTTTTAAAATGAGACATATGAGTACAAACAAAAATGGAAACATTGATTCTGGATATGAATATATAAATTATTTGTAAGGCAAAATGGTCGAGACTTTTTTCTATTCTGTCCTCCATTTTATTTTCTTAAAAGTGAACTGTTCTTACTAAGATTATGTTGTCTAGGAGGATTATCAGAAATTTCCTAAGGTCATTTCTGTATCTCACAAAAGTATTAGTAATATTTAATAAATAACAGTCTCAGTGAAAACAGATAAATCCAACCACATCAGGTTTCTAGTCATCACTTCTTATATTGCTTCTGGTTCCTTTGGGATGCTGTGTAATGTTATCACAGACACATTTAACTGAGGTAGTTTATTATTTCCTATAGAGAACACAAATCCATTTGCATTATTATTGCCAGATGAAACCTTATTGGCATTTAACATAAAATCTATGAAACCAGAATGCAGATTATGTTCTGAAAGTAATCAAGGTTTAAATATTAGTGATAGTTCTGATTGAGCATATAAATATTTTTTTGCAGGTTGCTAAGTGACCCTATATACGATTTGTGCTGGCTGAGTATTTTTAATGTACGGTTTGCATTGTGTGCGCATATGAAGGTGTTCACAGCAAAGGAGCTCCAGCAGGCAGCCTCTGTGTGAAGAGCTGGGAACTGCACCATGCCAGAGATAGCTGGGTCCAGCCATGTCCAAAAGAGGCCCTCCAAAGGACACAGCTAAGCCATCAGCCAAGATCAACCCACATCACTGTTGTATATTATTTTCCAGGTACAGTGATTTTGATTAGTAGGGCTCAAGCTACAGGTGCTGAAGGACATCTCAATGTGAAAATCCCCTTGAAATAAGTACTCATGGCATGTACTGAAATGACAAGGCAGAAAGAAAGTGGGAAATAAGGCCCATTAATCCATCTGGGGGTCTGGGTTTCTGATGATGAAACGAAGTTCTGTGGTTTTAGGTTTTTCCCTTTCTTTTGTAAGGTACATAAATTACCTTTTCAGAACTTAACTAGTGAAACCAAAGTCTCACAGAAGTGCAACATGTATTTCAATTAAATAGGTATAGTAATAATATGCACAAATAGGCAGTTTCTAGTCATTACTGCATATGCATTGCATCAGTTCAACATACATATCAATACAAAATTGAATTTAAAAGTTAAGGAAAATACATGTCTATAAGAGGATAGGTATTTACATTCCTATTTTGTATGCAAACACATTGATGAATGGGTTTTTACTGCTTAATGAATTTTCAGAGTTTATATGATGTAAGGAAATTTCCATGCCTGCAACCAGAGTAAACTGGCAGCTTGTAAAAGAGAAAAACTGGTAAGTTATAAACAAAGGAGTGAAAATAATAGTTTAGACAAATGAACTTTGTTGAGTCAAAAATCTATATAATACCTTAACTAATTTGCTTAGCTTTTCGGATGTTGTTTATATTTATTTCAGTAACTGTAACAAATTACCTGTTGAAGAAAAAAGTATGATTTAACAAGACTAAATGATATAGCCATGATACTCTCCTAAAAAGAATACCATCTTTCAACACACTCTGTCAACCTGAATTACTGGTAAGGTTCTTAGTTTTGGCTACTGTTTGATTTACTACTGTTCAAGTGCACAGCAATTTAGAAACAATATCATGAAAAGGAAATCTAAATGATGCTTTTGTGAAACTATGGTGTGAATTTGCTGAATGAGTTTGCAAAAATCAGAGTTCTCCCATGTTGTAAATATCTAAAAAATGAAAAATGGAGGGAGTGCTTTGATAATAGAATGCCAATGTTTTTCTTCATGAAGTTTTTAGGTAGACAATAAGAAAATTCCTTTGCAAAACTCAATGTCTGATATATCCTTTATTACACGGAGTGCTGTTCTGATGAGAGAGCCTTTATAAAGAAAATGTCTATTGTCAGCTTATGTACAATGTAGGTTGCAGCTCACAGAATAATAAATTTAATTGGACACAGGCATTTTCACCCACCCATCTTAGGTAAGTTGTACTAGCTTAAAAAAACCATATATTTCATAGTCATTTTGATTTGAAGCTTTGTTAAGGAGGAAGTTATGCTATAAAAATAAATATTTATAATCACTGAGAAACTTTTAAGAGGAGTGTTTGCACAGCTAAAAGAGGACTATAACTACAAAAGAGCTGTTGATGTCTTAGAGAGTAAACACAAAAATAGTCCTGGCTCAATTCTAATGTGCAAAGTATTAGACATGTAGAAGGAGTAACTGGTGTGGGGTTGAACACAACATCAGTCTGAAAGTACTTTTATTACTTGGTGTTGAAATGGAGTAGTAAGTTTTAGACCCCTTCAAAATCATCATATGAAGATGCATAATCATTGGTACACTTTACACCAACAAAGCATGTGTTTTAGGCAACTAGGCCAAGAGTAGTTTCTAAAATACCTCTCTAATGAAGCACTTCCCTAAGAATAGAAGACTTGCCTATTGAGAAGTCCCAGAAAAGGGCAAATAGTTTTTATTTATATACAGCAGGTGTACTTTGTTCACTGACCAGTCTGGGCACTCGAGGAGCTCCGCTGTCCTCTAGGCAATACAATGTACAGCTAGCAATTCACCACCAACAAACCTACTTCTGATTCTGCTTCAGTGGCTTATACTTGTTAAGGCTTGCCTAACCACAAGACTTGATCATACAGAGGTTCTTAACTAGAGCATGTGAGAGGTAGGAAGCATATCACCGGTATTGGCTATCAACAGTAAAATATGGTGTCTGACTCTTTTAGCAACTGGAATACAAATATTAAAACATCCTGCTTCCCCAGGCAAGTACATTGTTATTTACATTATACTGTGCCACACACTCTTCTAACGATTGCTGCCTTCCACATTTTATCATGCCCTTCTTAACTGGCTATTGTCCATACATAAAGCATACAGTCGAATGCCAGTAATTCTTATAATTACACATTCAGTTCATGAACTAGCCACAAAGCAGCAAATAACAAATTATTAATTTTCCTTATATCCATTGTACAACATCCTTTCCAATAGTGATATGTCAGGTCAGAAATATTACATGTCATTCGCTGAACTACCTGGACACTCATTTGGAAGTGAATCATATACATACACATGTATGAATGAACTCGTTTTCCAGATATGTGTATTTCACTAAACTTGCCTTCATTTAACTACCGTATTCATATAACAAAAATTCTTATGCCTTATATTGCTTTCTGCTTTTAACATACTAGTTTTCTTGATGCTGTGAATTTTATTTCATTTTCCCTTAATCAAATTCTGTCATTCTTTAGATCATTGGCAATAGTCCAATATCATACATAAGTGGGGTAACACAGACACAAAGAGACTGTAAGAGAAAGCAAAATGGTTTGGGGCTACCAAGTACATGTTTTATCTGTAGCCTAATATGCTTGATACAACATATTAAATTAAATACCTTAGAAAAATAAGCACAACTATGACCTGATTTAATAGAAAGCAAAAATGTTTGTAGTACAGCAAGGTATTATTTGATTATAACCAAAGATTAATATTGCAGTCTTCTTAAACAAATTCATATTGAACAAGCATATTCCTTACAGAAAAAATATTTCAGTATATTTTAAAGATTCCACATTGTAACAACCATTTTAATCTACAGAGTGCACTGGTGACTATAACTGGTCTTAAGCAGTGTTCCCTTTTAATTTTTTAACTTATTTAACTTTGTCTGGATAAAGTAATAGAATAATTCTGCTTTATCACTGTGAAAAGTGTTTTCTGCACTCTCACCCTTATCTCCTGTTACTCTCTTTCATATGTTATTTTGCATCTTCATTCACACATCTTTTTACATTCACTTAAACTAAAGACACAAAGAATACTTTCATGGTGTTAGACTCGCTATCATACTTGAAGAGAAGCTTAACCTTATTCCAAAACAATGGGAGGCAGGAGCCACCTTCAAAGCAAATACTTTAAGGAACTCACTTTACAGAATACAGTTAATTAACCTTTGGTAAATAAGAAATTTCAGTTACAAAGCATAATTACAAGAAATGATGATGGAATCTTTCAAAATTAAACAAGCCAGAAACCACAAGCATTCTTCGTTAAAAAAAAAAAAAATTATAAGAAATTTCAAATTCTGTGTTATTTGTTCTTCCAATCATTCAGAGCAAAATCATGGTTTTTAACTTGTCCACAATACTATGTTTTGTATAATCAAATCAGTATGTGCCAAATCTCAAAAAAAATCCAGTCTGCTATTCATAAATCAGTCTGCTTGATACAGCAAGTAGGTATCAGGAACACAGAAGGCACACCCGGAGCTTAGTGATAGGCACCATAGGCACAGCATTCACAGCTTTGTTATTTGATAAGCTTATTCTAGCACTTAGGAACCAATATAAAATCCTATGGTAGAAAGCTATTTTAGTTGCTGATGGAACAGGTAAAGAGGCCTCCTTTCACAAGCAATAGTGATCCAAAGTCCTCATCATAATGAATTAACAATATGGAGCTGCCAACTTGCATTACTATACTTAATTGATTTTAAGGCTTATGAAAGACTCTTATGTTTACCTTTAACCTGTCCCACATGACAACCTGTGAGACTTACCTGTGTTAGTTACTGTATCCAGTCCAAAAACTATGGATCAGCTACAGCATCTCTCTTTCAATCAGATGACCTCAATTTAAAAGTTCCTATTGAAGAAAAAAACCGTAAAATATATTTGTAAATTTCTCCAAGGACAAATTACCTTAACTACTGACATTTGTCTATTCTTTTTATTCCATTCTTGCTTTTAGATATTGTTTTGTTTGTTGGAATGAAAAGCATGAGTGATTTTAATATTTAAAATATCTTCAGGAAAAACTATACTATCGCATCATCTTTCTGTCTTCTCTACTAGGAGATAAAACCTGTGTTAGATTAGACCTGTCATGACTTTAACCAAGAACTGGTACAGGATGCCCAGAGAGGTTGGGTAATATCTGTCCTTGGAGGTTTGTCTGACTGGATGAAGACCTGAGCAGCCTGGTCTGATCATAGTGTTGACCCTGCTTTAAGCAGTAGGTTGCATTAAAGACCCCCTAAGGTCCTACCTGGATTGAATTACTCTAATTCAGTGATAAGATCACTCATAACTCTGACAGTATTTATTTTTAATTCTGTTTGCAATTCCCTTTGTCAGAAAGAGGTTTATTTTAGCATTCCACTGGGCTGGTTGTGATAATTCTTTAGGTTTAGATTTTAAAAAAACAAAGAGGTTTAGAAATTTTGAGCATGTTTTAGAATTAGCAATGTTGAGATGTCCATTTTTTGTCATTAGGAGTAGATTACCTACGATAACACTACTTCCTTTAAACATAAGAATGCTTTTTCCAGCCTTCCTGGCTCCTTTGTGGTATGCCCTAGGTGATCCTGCTTTGGCAGGGGGATTGGACTTGATGATCTTTAGAGGTCCCTTCCAACCCCAAACATTCTGTGATTCTATGATTCCTCTTTGTTGTTTCTTTTGTATAGCAGATAGACTATTCTCTATAGTATGAAATCATCATGGCATGTGCAGTAGGCCTTTGTCAAACAATCATTTAAAAACTTAAAATGTATGTAAACTTCAAAGAGTAAACTGTGGTAGTCACAAAGTAACATATATCTGTTGTGATAGTACCTTGTCAGAGGAACTAGGGTAGCATAGGATGAGGATTACTCTGCTGAAACAAACTGTTTGGTTTCCCACTCCTAGGACAGTTCTTTAATACTTAATGTCACTTGGCTGAAGTCTGTTTCCTGTGTCCTGTAAGCCACAGTCTGGCCACTATTGAACATGGTGCATACAATATTCTCTTGTACTGAATGTTATAGATTTTAATCATTTCTGCTGACATGATGAGGAGACAGATTCACTTCTCTTAGCTACTGAAGAGGTTTGTTTTCATGATTTAGAGAGTAAATAATGATTAAAAAATAAAAAACGCCTCTTCTCCAAATGGTAACTTCTGCTTGGCTACATGCTTTCTATTCAGACTTCTTTTTATTGATCAGAAAAATGTCTGATCATGCATACCTCTTAATAAAACCCAAAGTTAACACCTTAAAGATGATTAATCCCATGATATTAACCTTTTCAATGTGATGTTTATGTTGACTTGTGTAAGCGATATTAACATTCATGCCAATGAGGATTCCTTTGCTTTCATGTTAGAATACATGACTCCTTGCCATAAACAGCCTTTGTAATATGCTTGTAGGTTTGTGACACTTTCCATATAATCAATGCCACTAGGAATTTCATTTTGAAGTTGGTATTAAAAGTGGGATAGGCTACTGTACCCCTATTACCCTAATCCAGAGAAAACTTGCTGCATACAACCAAAGCATAAAACTTTTCCTGTTATGTGGTCTGCCAGCTGAAACGGAGACATTTGGCAGGACAAGGCCTGCAATTTTGTGGGATTTTTTTCTGGAGTATAGTACTATAGTAGTCATTAATACCCCAGGCTTTGCCTTTGTTATTCAAAGTTTATCCTCAGTATGTATTTTCTGTATGTACACTGGGAATAAACTGAAGGGGATGTTGGTATAACATATAGCTGAAATCTTACATTGTAATATAAGAAAGACACAGTAATGTACGTCTTTGTCACAGATCACACAAAAGCACATCCTCAGTAATTTTTAAATGCATATGACTATCTTGGTTAATGTCAGCTCCCTCTGTTTCATGACATGGATTTTCTTTTCATCCGCTCATATCTTTGCCTCTACTTCATGGAAAAACATACACTACTACTTGCACTCATAGGAAATAAGGAGTGCATTGTCTCTAGTATAGAGCGGATACGGATCTACATATCTGCATTTTTCTTAAATTCAAAAATTATCATTCTGTTTCAAAATTCTTATTCAAAACCAAGGAATTGGTTTAATTCTGAATCTTACTAAACAGCACTAGGTAACATCATCAGAACCCTCTGATTCAGCTAAATGGAAAATTCTAAATTGCTTACTTGTAGATGCATTGGAAGGGGAGGAGAAAAGGAACACAGGGAGAAAGAATTTGCATTCAACTACTTCACATACTGGTGTTCTCTAAATATCTTCTGGCCATTGTCAGAGGAAGAAAACTGTTGAAGTCTTACATTCTTATCGAGTCTTGGGGAGTTAATAAGGGAATCATATATGAGATTTAAAGACTGGTAAATCAAAAAAGGAATTTTGAAAAATTAATTCATGCATTAGGTAAAATTTTATTACCTCTCCAAAGAGGATGTCATGCTATTACAGAAAAAGAGAGGTGTCTATTACCCTGTGGCGGTTGCTAGCTGATCAAGAAATTGTAGACAAGATGCCCATTTTCCGATCATATTAAAACAATGCCAGTCTTACATAACTTCAGCCTCATAAAAGCTAAGCATCTAAACAATTTGTCTTACCCATAGTCCTTCTCTATAAAAAGTTGCAAGTGGTAAGGAGAAGCTGATGCATCTCACATACCACATTACATACCCACAGAGTATAGATCTCTGTGTGAGGGTATATTTAGAGAAAATCTAGAAATGAAAACACATATGGAAAATGGCTACTAGAGAATCAAAGAAGTTAAAGATAGAAAATAGACCTACTATGGGTTGAGGAATCAAAATTTCAGGCACCAAAATTTTAGGCAAACAAATTTTGGCTCATAACTTTCTTCTCTACTTAAATTCTATACTGAAGATTCTTGCCTAGCAACCTTTTGTAGTGGTTAGTCATGTGATGTTCTCTATTTTTATTTGTATTTTCAATTACAGCACACCTCTTAGTAGGCAGGCAACACCTTTTACACTAGAAAGCTTCTCAAAGTATCAAGCCCACACTTAGAGATAAATTGTTAATTATTTTCATTTTTTCTGATGTGGAATAAATATACATGTTATGTTCACCACAAATTTTAATTAATCCAAATCACATTTCATATATGAGCTGTCAGAGGAAATGCCTAACCCATTTGTGAGAGTATAGTTACCTAATGTAATGTGAAGAAGCCTCTACTTGCTATTATTTTGTTTAGCCTTCATAGGTGTTTAATTATATTCTTTTGATGTCAGTAAAATCATTTAACTTCCCCTGAAGACACTGAAAGGCATTTGCTATATTGAAAAATTTATTTTCCCATGCCACATTTGAGTTTTAAGGATAACTACTTGCCCAACACATAGCTGTATCTTTCAAGAGTTCAAAATAAATTTTATGCTTAAATAAGAATTCAGCCATTATATTTTGCTTTTAAAGTATAGTCAGCAATACATGTAACAGAGCATATGATTCCATAACTAAGAAAATCATAGATGGAGATATATTTGGAAGCTATTCTAATAGTGCAATTTCAAATAATTTTTCATGGAATTGTAGAATCATAGAATCGTTTAAATTGGAAAAGACCTGTAAGATTACTGAGTCCAACTGTTAACCTAGCACAGCCAAGTCCATCACTAAACCATGTCCCTAAGTGCCATATCTACACATTGTCTTTAGAATCATGGAATGGGTTAAGTTAGAAAAGACCTTCGGGATCATCAAGTCCAACTATTAACATAATTCTGCCAAGTCCACTGTTAAACCATGTACCCCAGGACCATATCTACACAACATTTAAACACACGCAGGGATGGTGATTTAACCACTTCCCTGGGCAGCCTTACAGTGAAAAAATTTTTCGTAATATGCAACCTAAACCTCCCTTGGCACAACTTGAAGCCATTTCCTCTTGTTCTATCGGTTGTTACCTGGGAGAACAGACTAGTTGCCATATTTCTGCAGCCTCAGACAGATTTTTTCATATGGGCATGTGTCAAAAGCTTTTCTGAAGTCTAGGTAGACAACATCCACAGCCTTACCCTCATCTACTAGGCAGGTCATCTTGTCATAGAAGGAGATCAGGTTCATCCAGCAAGACCTGCCTTTCATGAACCCATGCTGACTGAGCCTGATTGCCCATTTGTCCTATATGTGGTGCATAATGGCACTCAAGCCAATTTGCTCCCTAAACTTCCCTGGCACATTTGTAACCTCTAGTCAACTGGGACCTCCCCAGTTAGCCAGGGCTGCTGGTAAATGACTAAAAGTGGCTTAGGGAGGACTTCTGCCAGCTCCATCAGTACCCTTGTGTGGATCCCATCCAGTCCCGTAGTCTTGTGTGTGTATCTAAGTGGTGTAGTATGTTGTTAACCATTTCCCCTTGGGTTATGAGAGGTTCATTCTACTCCCTGTCATGCAGTTCAGGGGGCTGGGCACCTGAAGAATAAGTGGTCTTGATATTAAGACTGAGACAAAGAAAGTATTCACTACCTCAGCCTTTTCCTCATCCTTTATCACTATGTTTCCTCCCACATCTAATAAAGGATGGAGATTATATTTATCCCTCCTTTTGCTGTTAATGTATTTATAGAAACTTTTTTTCTTATCTTTTATGACAGTAGCCAAGTTAAGTTCAGCTGACCTTTGACCTTTCCAATTTTCTCCCTGCATAGCCTCACAAAATCTTTGTAGTCTTCCTGAGTGGCCTGCCCTTTCTTTCAAAGGTCATAAACTCTCTTTTTTTTCCTGAGTTCCAACCAAAGCTCTCTGTTCAGCCAGGACAGTCTTCTTTCCTGCTGGCTTGTCTTTCAGCAGATGGGGATGGCCTGCTCCTCTGCCTTTAAGATTTCCCTCTTGAAGAATATCCAGCCTTCATGGACTCCTTTGCCCTTCAGGACTGCCTCTCAAAAGACTCTTGTCAACCAGGCTCCTAAACAGGCCAAATTTTGCCCTCCAGAAGTCTAAGGTAGCAGTTCTGTTCACTCCACTCTTTACCTCTCCAAGAACTGAAAACTCTGTCATTGTGTGATCAGCATGTCCAAAACAGCATTCAGCCACCACATCACCTATCCTTTTTTTCCATAAGAATCTTGTTATATAGCTAAACAGCAGAAACCAGAGCATAGCCACATAATTTACAACCATATTTGAAGTGTAGCACCTGGGTCAGCATATTTGATGGTGTTTAAAGCTAATAATTTCATCTGACTCCATGATGTTTCTAGTGTTCACCTTGGAATTAAATTCTTTCTATGTCATAATTTTTTAAACAAGTCTACAAAAGAGAACACTGAATGGTAGATTCAGGAACAGAACACACTGTCCTGTAGTTAATTCCCAATAACTATTATTTAGACATTTCTTGTGCTCTGTCTAGTATAGCATTTCATACTGATATGCTTTGTATCTTAGTGAAGCATGCTGTAAGAAGGTGCGTTACTAACTGAAGAGAAGTATTTCTTTTTTGTGTATATTTTTATCAGAGTTCTCTTATTATGTAAAATGTTGTCATGGTTTAACCTTTGCTGGCAGCTAAATACCATGCAGCCATTCACCCACCACTTTCCCACTTTCCCCCACCCCCTACATAAACCCTCCTGTGGGATGGGAAGGAGGGTCAGGAGAAATTAAAAAGGGTGAGACCCCAGGGGCTGAAATAAGGACAGTTTAGTAAAGGAACACAAAGAGAGAAGAAAACAGCAGTAGTAATGATAGTACTAATGAAATGATAGACAAAGGAAGTCAGAAAAGCCAGGAAGGCTCTACCTGCACCCAAAACACCAACTTCCCCTGCTCCAGATGCAGTGAAGCAAGTTGAAAATAGACACACTCAGCCCAGGCCAGACCTACTTTTATATTGGAGCACAACTCAGTATGGTATCAAATATCTCATTGGCTGTGGCCCCTCCCAGCTGCAGCTCCTCCAACTGCTTGGGCCATCAGCTGTTTGTGATAATTAATCCAAAGTGAACCCAGGACAAATATTTTTGGATCATTGTACCATGTTGCCATAGCTGTTACAACAGAATGCACATGCAGTCCTTTGGAGAGCAGCTGTCAGCTGTAAAAAACTAGTATATGATACCTCCTATATTCTGCTACCTTTTTGTCTATCCAAAGTACATGAAACACAGAAAACTATGCATGCTCATTGTTCACTATCATAATTATAACTTAATTCTTTTATTTTTGAAACATCTAAGCCTTGGATAGTTTAATAACCCAAGCATATTTGTAATATTTTTGTATGATGACTCATCTGAAAAAAATATTTATGCCTTACCATTAATACACATTTTTTATTACATCTGGCCTACAATATTGAGATTGGTAGTATTAAAGCATATCTAGATAAGAACTGGAAGAAAATAATTTCAACACACTAAAGATAAACCACCATACCCAATGTTCTTATATAGATATATTTCCCTTCTGCTGTATCCAGTTGCAGCTGAAACTATTATGATATTCCTTTCCATTATGATACTTTAAAAAAACCCAGTTTTCAGTCAAACAGGAATTACAGAATTATTCATTTTTGTAACATTTCCTATAAACAAAATATGTATTTTTCACCAGCCATTGTTTGTTAAAAAAAAAAAAAAAAGAAAAAAAAGAAAAGGACTTTCAAAGCCATCTTTTAACCCTTACTGTTTAAATCACATAGTATTGGAAATCTCATAAGGATATTGAAAAAAAAAAATACAAAAACATGACATCACCAAAGGAATTAATAGATTTTTGACTGATTTTAATCCAATTAAAATGTATCTTAATGCAAACCCATTTCCTCAGTTAGGTAGCTCTATTGTCTTAAAACTGCTATCGTGTTGCAGCAGCAACATAGATTAGTACATGTAAAGTTTTTATAGCCATTAATATCAATACAGAAATCTAAATTCATCCTACTTAATTTCAGATGTTAAAATACGGCTCAAGTGAGTGTGCTGAAATGCCTCATCCCTTTCAATTAACTGTAGAGGAAGCCTAGACATCTTACTTAGACTAGCTTATTAATTTTTAAGCATCAATATTAGGTGAGTTATATTGCACTGTAAAAATTGTCATCTCTTTTCTTCACAACTGTTGACATAGGAAATAACCTATAAGAAGCAGCATTGCTTTATTTGTATTTGTAATTTTCATTGCTCATTTAATGTAACATTGTTATAAAATGTTAGATGATGACATACACAATCAAATAGTAAAGGAAGATATAAAATAACTTATTTGGAAGCTCAGCAAACAGGAAATAAAGAGACACTTCTTTCCAGTGTCTCATCTTTGTGGGATGTAAAGTTTCCAATATCTTTTTGCTGATGTCTTTTGAAACCTGAAATGAAGATTATAGTACTAAGGCAGTTTCAGACTCAGGTGGTGCTAGAGGTAATGTTTACAGTCCTAGAGCATTTATAGAAAACACATCTAATTGCACGTATCTGTACATGGAGAAGGGAAAAGAGAGAGAGAAGGGTAGAGTAGAATGCAAAAAAAAAATGCTATTAAGTTCTCTTCTAGCAGCAATTGTAGTAATATGACATTAGATAATACAATATTTTGTAGGCTTACATGATTTATAGCATCCTAAGCACCTTCTGGAAGCAATTAAGCAAACAGTGCAGACCTTAGAAGAAAGGATGCTGCCTGCCTCCCACAGTTTGATAGCTCACTAAATTGACTGCTGTATTCATTAGCAGTTTGAGTTCCTGGCTGCCTTTATCAGCTTAGTGTAATAGAATAACTTTGAAGTCACAAAAGAATAGAAAACAGTAGCAAAAAGAGCTGCATGCAAAAGATGGCAGCTTACTAACTAAATACAGATGATAATAAGCATAACTCATATAAGAAGATCAAACAGAAGTTATAAAGCCTACAATTGTCTTATATTCCAATTTTTGTGAATTTTAGCAAGCAATGGCAGCTTCTAGTCTCAGTTATCTTCTGTTTCCTTTTCTTCAACTGTTTCCATAACTCATTATCACAATCTCAGTCTGGTCTAAGTTTCAGAAAAGTTGTTCCCTTCCATGCCTCTAGCTCATGTAGACAATGACTGCAGTCCTTTGTTGCAATGTCCAAACCCTGAGCACAAGACTACACACAAGCAGGTTGCTGTTAATATAATTTGATCTGAGTCCTAACAACTCCCCTGATATACCAAAGAGGAAAGCTGGAATCTGTATTGTACTTGAGATCTCTCCTGGGAGACACCAGTAGCTGAGATTTCATCTGAGGACAAGAATGAAGATTTATTCTGTTTACTTTTGTCAAGGACTTCAGGTGCATCATAAAGTTCATGAGCAGATCAGTAGATTTCATAAAACGTCAGTGTGGACATCTCATAATTATCTGTTTCCCAGAGGAAAACATCCATTGTCCTTATATGTCTATCTGACATAAATACTTTATATGGAAACCAATTTTATAATTTCTGAACAAGCAATCAACTTTTCTAAATGCAAACCAAACCACAGGTGCATCTGACTGATATTGAGTCAATGCTAGTTCAAGACCTATAGACATACTCATGAGTAGCCACAGTTTCCGGTTAGAGTTGACAAGCTAATAATGGGGTCAAACACAGTCTTAACAAAGATCAAGGCTCTTTCTAAAATAATTTGGTATTTTACCACGCTGCCACAGGTAAAATAATAAATTGCTCATGAGTGAAGCTCTGATGAATGAATTCTCAGTAGTTTGGCTGGATAACAAAATGGATTTTTTAAAGAGCATAATTATCTGGGTAAAAGGTGAAGTGCCAACACATTTAATTTATAAAGTATCATGAAATAAATGTAAGACTATTAATACAATACGTCATCACTGGATTTGCTACTATTCTTGCCACACTCCTTTAGGACATGTAATAATTGCCTTCAGAGTTTTAATATTCATTTGCTCATTCATTTTCACAAGTGTATAACTGCTTTTCTTGCCAGGCACTGATGGTGGTAACAAAGGGTAGAGTTTATAGTTGGACTAAAATTAACAGACCTAGTGGCTAAAGCTCACAGATCTGGGAAAACACATACCTTTTGAATCACTAAGAAAGCCATGAATCCTCTCTTATGAGCATTGCATCTGTGGATAAATAAAATGAACTTTTCTGAATCAGAAGTATGCAAGATCATTACTGTTGGAAGACACAAGAATGGGTCCACCACATGTCTATCTAGAAACAAAATAATCACTCTGGTGAAGTCTTGGACTAAAATCCACTGTATCTGGTACCCTGCCTTCCAGATTCTTTGTCCAGTAGGCAGTTATTTCCTTGAACATTGCTCACTTTTCTAACATAACACATTCAGAGCATATTAATCACACTTAACATCCCAGAGATTCATTATGCAATTAGCTGTGTTCATTCCCTTAGGAAAACACTGACCACCAGAAGCACCATCCTAGCAGCATCACCTCATGCAATTGCTGCATTTAGTCTCAGTGACAACTTTATTCAATGACAGCAGCACCAGAGGTCTGCACTAAATTGTTGCCTCCATCTGAACAAGCCAGAGGTATCCCATCCAATTGAACCATGGGTATTGGAGAAAAGAGCCTATTTCAGAAGCCATGATGATTTAACATCATGCTATGCAAGCTCACTTTCTTTTAAATAAATTATAAGGTTCAGGATCTAAATCATATTGCCATATTCTGGGCTGGATTTACACCAACATACAGATTATACACTTACAAAGAATACATATCAGCAGGGACTTTACTCTTCATACAAGATAGGAGTCATCTAGTATTAACCAAATACTTCAGCATCCATTGTTCTAGGTTGTATGTCTGAGTTTAAGGTTATGATAAGGTCCGTTTTGCTGTTCACTAACTGCACCAAATTTTCTTACTCCTACCTCCAAATATTAATGAATTAAACAAGTTCAAAATAACCAAAATAATTGAACTAGCATAACACGTATCACTCATGCAGATTAGTTGTTGGTTTTTTTTTTTTCACTGTAATATAATAAAAAGTAGAGCAATGGGCAGGAGAAGATCCATTACATGTAATCCTGATATCATAATGATATGTTAATCTGTGCTGAAATATAGAGATTTGCTCAATTAAAATTAATAACACTCATTTTCTTGGAAAAAAATGTCTCATTGAAGTCAAAATCAGACACCTATGAACAGAAAGATTCAAGTCTGATACATGTTCTGAACTTACTCTAGTAAACTGATGCTTACTGCTTTAAAAATACTAAGATCTCATAAAAATATTAAGATAATGAAATACCAAAATGAATAGATTAACTAATTTAAAACAAATTAACATGGTTACTCAGATTACATTCTTTTTTTCCCTAAGGAGTTTTCATATCCTTTTGTATTTACTTCCTCTGCACCTAGATTTTATTTACACTTAGAATATCCCATTTCAAATTACAGCATGAAGTTGTGCATTACATGATAAGGAATCATGTTCTGGGGACTCAGTAATGGGAGTACCCACTGTCTTCACAGCCTTCTCCCATAGCCTGCCACCAATGACGGTTGAAATTTGCTGCCTTTCAGCACTTTGTCTTCATCCCTACATTTGAGATGGGAGAATCCAGTTTTCCCAGTTCTGTTCTTAACAAAACCACTGTAGCTCAATGAATTTTAAAGAGAGTTGAACTCCATTGTACTTCACTAATAGCTATATCCACTAATGGAAAAACAGCAACAAAGTTGTTATGTGATAATATGCTCTTCTCCACAGACACCAAGAAGCACAGAGGAAGAAAGGCAGGTAGGGGAACCCAAATGCTACCCAACCCTGGACTCTCAGAGGCCCATCACAGAAATGCTCAGCCCAATATAAGCTCATGTACACAAGCACAGAGGAGCACAAATATACAATGGCAGGAAGAGGAACCCAAATTTTGGACTCAGGTGAGTGGACACCCTGTCTGGGCTCCTCCCAGGGCTGTCCCAGGAGAGTGTCAGTCCCAGTGTCCAGAGGTGTAACTCATCAAAATGAGTGAACAGAAACAACTCTCTTGGGTGTCTTTCAGGAGGATTACTGCCAAGGAGTCTGGGACACAGTATGGTTTGCAGGGGAATCGCAATTTGAGACTGCATGAGACAGATTATAGGATGTTTAGGTGTGGAATATAAAATAAGGAAAAGAACAGATAAATGTGGTTTGATGAGAAACAAGCATGGGAAAATAAAGGGATAGAGTAGTAACTGGGCTAGTGGAGTGTAAGCGTTGCAGGGTCTGTGGGCTTGCCTGGTCATGCTCTTCATGAAGGGTTCATTTGCCTGGGTGACAGCATCTGGAAAGACCTGAGTGAAAGCAGGAACCAGCCTATGAAGTGAGACCAAGGGTCATCAGCCCACATACCCATGGTGCAACACCTGGAGCAAGTATGAGGGTGCAAGCAGTGTGTGGGCACTAGCAGAGATCAAGCTGGACTTGCCAGCAAGTAACAGAAGTGGCCTGGGAGCAAGATGGGGGTGTGTATCTCCAAGGGTGAGACCAGAGGAGGACCTAGCTACAGAAGGGATCAGGGGAATTCCTGCTATCAGTAGGATCATAGGGCCCTGGGGTCCTCTGAGGGCCTCTGAGGGCAAGGTCAGCTGGAGGTTGTGCATGTTTTTGTGTGTAACAGCAACTGGAGAGGGGCTGCAGACCCAGGGGTTCATGTGTCCAAAGGCCAGCAGCTGGGGGGACTGGTACTTAGGGGCCACTACTAGGCTGAATGAGTGTTTGAATCCAGCTGCTAGGTGGATCCATCTTGTACATACATTTCTGCTAGCAAATCTCCATCCTGCTCAGCCAGAGAGGGGGGCTGGATGAGGCCGTTGGTCCTCTTTATGTGAGTGCTGATCATGTCTGTCTTTGTTACGTGCGTGGCTGGCTGTATGTATGTGTGCATTTGTGGTGTTCTACATGTGTGTTTATAAGTGTGCCAGCTGGGAATACATGCTCAACCTTGCTAGTTGGTGGGACCTGGGAGTCTGGAACTCTCTGGCAGACGTACCTGTCTTTGACTACTGGGTTTGCCACCTCCCTAGCAGAAACTACAAATTTTGCAGTAACACCTGCTTAGTAATATTGCATCATAAGTCAAATTTATGAATTAATTTATTTAATTATAGATATATTATTCCCCAAATAATTACAATGGATATTATGAAATAAATAAATAAATATACAAGTACAAGTTTTA
>JAAGNO010017918.1:64630-90144 GCA_033439905.1 Ceryle rudis
GACAGTAAAGGACATCTGGCTTTGGCTTATAGTGTGGACCTGGCCGAGAAGAAACAGCCAAGGTAACTGGAAAATTTCGTTGAACTTTGTTGATATGCCAGAAGTTGATGGTAGTCCCCCACATCATCCCCCTTTGTAGTGATCTGAGTTTTTGTGGTCTGCACAAAGATAAAACAAGCATTAATGGATTCAGCTGTGTTTTTTTTTTTTTTTTTTTTTTTTTTATACGTTTCACAAAATGGACCAGGGAGCCAGTGGAGTCTGGTGAGATGTAGATATTGCCTAACCTCTTAGTAGTCAGTGATGATGGAAATAGAGTAGCTAAATAGCTAATATAAAGACATTAGTATTGTCTAAACCTGTGTTTAGAATTGACATACAACAGGTAAAGAACATACCACAAAATATAGAAAAATCTATTGGAATTATGTCTTTGACAGTTTTTTTAAAACATAAGCCCCCTAAAAATACCTCAACAGCAATGCTGACACTGTAATTTACACTTCATTAAGAAAGTGGTGATAGGAAACCTGTACTTGCAAAAGCTTTCTAGATCAAACAAAAATCATTACCATACTCCAATTTTTTACTTTCTTCTCCCAGTGGCAGCTTATAGTGGTTTAAAATGGATCACAGAAAGTGTCATATGAATGTGATACAGATAGAAGTGTGATGAATGTCTTCTTTCTGATTTGCAAAAAGCTTGATTTTACTTCCATGTTGCCTTTTCACAAGAAAAATTAAAGTACTGTGGGTTCAGAAACTTTCAGAAGATGATCAAAAGGCTATCAAAGGGTTAGGAAATTAAAACACCTGCAGACTGAAATTCGGTTAGCAAAAATCGGAAGAGATTTTTATTCAGTTCAGTGAAATTGTTTGATTTAAAAAATCAGGTATGCCAAGTTTGGTCTCAGTTTAGCTAAGAAAATATAGAGAAAGGTCAGTCATCATGATCACATTTCCATTCCACTGGTTCACAGCTCAACGGCTACAGTATAGACAGGAAATACATTTATATGCATTGATTGATTCCATCTACATTGCTTTGGCTATTGCAGCCAGTTGATTTAGCCAAAGTTGTAAGAATTTAATATTACCTTTTACACTGATCTTCAGAAATGGAAACAGTTTCCTCATCTTCTGACATGGCTCTCATCAAACTAAACTCACCCTTTTAAGCATTTCTCTATCTGTTCTGTGAAGCTTCAGATGTTCAAAGCAAACAGAGATGTCTATAAACACAAGCCTTTCGGTTTTGTTTTGCTTACAGCCTATTTAAACAAAAGTCTCAAAAACAAGGGTATCTATGTAAAAGTTTTCTGTTCTGCTGCTCCTTCAGTTAAATCTTGCAAAGCTCCCAGTTACCTTTTCTGAGACTGACAAATATATAATAAAAACCAGGGGATTCGACTTGAAAATAGACAGACATAGAGGAAGAAAAGGATGGACTTTGCTCAAATAGAAACTTTCAGACCTCTCTAATATGCCTAAACATAAAAATAATGTTAAAAATAAAAACACTCATTAATGAAAACATAATAAAGACCACAAAAATATTATACACCAAATTAATAATTATTTACATAACATTTATTGACTCTGAAGTTGGCTTGATTCATCATGATATTACTTCTTAAATACTCAATTTAAAAAAAAAAAAAAATCCTTTTTTTTTTTCCCTGGTGTTTTGAAAGCTGGAACCATGTCACACTAAAAATACCATATACATACCTATTTGCAGTGCAAAAAGGAAGGGTTTGTGAGAAGCCAAAGCCCATTTTCTGTTATTTCTAACTGATCTTTTTCTAACCTCTACTTAGATATTTTTGAGAATGCAGATTTTATGCTCCTGCAACATTTCACTCTCCTTACAGATAAAAATTCTTCCCTAAACTCAAACCAGACCTTTTCTTGCTGCTTACACCAGTCATTTTTTCACTGTGGATATGTGCTCTTTTTCTGCAGACACTTTGTATTTAAGTGATACTCAGCTACTTCTGAAAGCCATTCTCCTGGCAAAACTGTACATTGCACATGAGTTACTGCACGTTTTCTTGAGCACAAAGGTTGAAGTTACTATTGCTATACTACTTCTATAATATGGTAACTTCTATGACCTATGCTGACATAAGACTGCATTTCAGTTCACTAAGGGCTTCACAAATATACAGTGAATATACTCTGTCTCAAGGGGATATATGTTAAGTGCCTAAGCCTAACATCCTAGAAATCTCCCTTTGATATAAACATGATATACAAGAAATGGATACAAGTGTAGGAGGATAAGGTCATAAAATATTAGTATGTATAATAGTGTCTCCACTGCTGCCAAGTTTTGAAGACATCATGACAAATGATAGTTTGAAGGAAAAACATTAAAGAGAACAAACAAATGTCTTGGGGGATTTCTTGGGGAACTACACATGGGAGAAACCACAAGCATTTTTTTTAAAACCTAGTAAAAAAACTGTGCTCTTTAATGTTTTTATAAATGATCTGAATGCAGGATTGGAATGTACATTAAGTTTGCTGATGATACTAAACTAGGAGGAGCTGTGGACATCCTTGTGGGTAGAGAGGCCTTACAGAGAGATCTGGATAGACTAAAGAGCTGGACAGTCACCTACTGTATGAAATTTAACAAGAGCAAGTGTTAGATTCTGCATCTGGGTTGGGGTGATCTTGGTTATACGTACAAATTAGGGGACAATAATTTGGAAAGCAGTTCCACAGAAAGACATCTGGGGGTTTGGGTTGATGGCAAGTTAAATATGAGTCAACAGTGTACCCTGGCAGAAAAAATGGCCAATCATGGCCCAGGGATCATCAAACACAGTATAGCTATTAAATCAAGGGAGGGGATTGTCCCAATCTACACTGCAGTGGTGTGGCACCACCTTGAATACTGTATGCAGTTTTGAGTGCCTTAATATAAAAAGGACATCAAACTATTAGCGTGTGTCCAGAGGAGGGTGACCAAGATAGCGAAAGACCTCAAGGACAAGACTTGTGTGGAGCAGCTGAGGTCACTTGATTTGTTCAGCTTGAAGAACAAAAGGCTGAGGTGCCCTCACTGCAGTCTACAACTTCCGTAATCAGGGCAGTGGAGATGAAGAAGCTGATTTCTCTCTGGTGATCCTTGATAGGAATAAGGAAATGGAATGAAGTTGTGTCAGAGAAAGTTCAGACTAGACATTAGGGAAACGTCCTTCACTGAGAGGATGGTCAGCCACTGGAACAGACTCCCCAGGGAAGCGGTCATGGCACCAAGCCTGTCAGAGTTCAAGGAGCATCTGGATGGCGCTCTTAGCTGTATGATTTAGATTCCAGTAGTCCTGTGAGGAGCCAGGAGTTGGACTTGATGATCCTTATGGGTACCTTCTAACTTAAGACAATCTGTGATTCTGTGATTCTAGGTGAGAGGAAAAGCTGAAGTTTTGTCTGACTGAAAGTGAAAAAATAATGTTTTTTATTAATGAAAGCTTAAGAATGGTAGTTTTGAAAGAAAAACCAAATAGCTTGTTTTGGTGAAGGAGAGTAGAGTGGGTTTCAGGCTACAAAGCAATGTGTGACAGAGGCAGAGGCGTAACATTTACAGCAGCATCCAATAGATGTAACCAATATTTATACAAACACAGTTTTATATTAGTTAATGTCAGAAAAAAAGATGTAATAAATCTGATATTAAATGATACAATTTTTGTGTGGAGATGTAGGAAAGGTCTTATAGGAAAAACTTCCACTATTTGATAGTTATCAGAGAATGAAATGTTCCTTTGTTCTTTTAAAGAATTATGAAAAAAAAATAAAAACACAGAGACAACATGAGAATAGTATAGGAGTCATCCTTTAGCTTCTCATAGTGGTATTCCTAAAGATTAGCTGTAAGATCCTGACCACATTATTTTCTTTGTCAGAGTAACTCAATTCATTCAAATCACTGGCAAATGTGCCTAATAAAAGCATTTTTCTTTTTCTTTTGTTGTTCTTTTTTTCTTTCTGTACTACATCATCAAGCACCCCAGAAATTTTTTGTAGACAAATATGTGGAAAAAGATGAGTTAAAAAGTCCTTCTGTCTCATCCATTTATTCTCCATTTATTTGTGACTCACGCATGAGTAATATCTTTTGCTATACAGAAGAATGGATGGTAATGTTTTCCCATGTTACCTGATCATTAGTGGAATCCCTTCTTAACTCCACCAGATGCATTTCTTCCAAACTGGAAGGATATGCTTGTCTGGTTCTTTGATTCAAAGTAATTAGCACCAGACTTCCTGTATGAGAACATGTCCTGTGGAAATAGAGGGTGGGTCAATAACCTTACTTAAGATGTTAACCTTTCTGCATTCTGAAAGTTAATCTTGCAAAAACTTTCTGAGACAATTTCTATGCTTTTTCTTCTAAAATTCTTTAAAAGACACCTTTAGAGTGGTTCTTGAAATGTGAATCCAGTTCTCCAGCAAAAGCTGAGCAACCAATCAGGAGGCAGAAAATAACTAATATTTTTCAATCCGAAGAAGCTCAGAACTTGGACACTGAACCAGGCCACTTCAAATTGCCAGATTCCCACGGTATAGTCAGCTCTCAAGGTTTATACTTGCACAATGTAATGCTGGCATTCAAAAGCTATCTTGTTACTCAGCAAATGCAAACACAACATGAACTGCCTTGAGCTATTCAAGAGCCATGTGACCTTGTGAAAAAGGCAGAGAGCTTGGGTAACAAACATTACCTTGCAGGAAGGCTGATCAGGTTTGGTGGTACAGTTAGTTACACTGTCTTCTGGCTTTGCTTCCTTTGGTACAGTCTCTTTAAGTGACTGTAGTAAATATGCCCTACAGAATAAAAGCAAAAGATTAGTTCCTTCAGGAGCCCTGAAAACCTCTGTGTTCTGTAGAGTTCCCTAAGGTAGGTTTTTGATGCTCAAGGATTTTTTTTAGCACCTGAGGGGGATTTATAGGATGTCAGACTTAGGCATATACATAAATAAAGTTTTAGAACCTTGAGTTCTTTTCTAGGAGAGAGCCTAGAAGTAGTCCCATTTGCTATAATGAAGGAATAAAATACTGGGTTGCTGCTTTTAGAGATATCAGCCATCCTACACACTGAAGAAAGACAGAAAATATGGAAATAAAGCTATTTAAACAGCTAACTAAAGGACATATCTATCATCTAATATATATTCATAGAGGTGGAAGGGAGGATAAATCAAATTTGCACTAGCCATCTTTATCTGATGTTTCCTGATTTCTCAGGACAATAAAGAACACATGGGATTTTAGATGACATTATAGGAATAGGAGGAGAACTTGCAGCTGGGAAGCTTCATTGTGCAAGGGAAGACACTTGAATACAAGAAAAGTACAATGGAGAAGGAATGAGCAACAGATGAGTAAAAAGCTGAAAACATTAAAAAACAGCAAAATGCTCACAGCTGATTGAAGAAGAAAGGTGTATCTTCAACTATTCTCCATTTCAGTTGATAGATAATTAATGAAACCACCCTCTATGTATAAAATTATACTATATTTTGGGCTCACCTGCTTTATTATTTCAACAGCTATCTGAAGAAAATAATAATGGTGACAGCACTCTATTAATAATTATTTCATAACAAGAGAAATGTTATAATATCAAAGGACAAGTCAATGGTTTTAAACAAATGTATATAATACAAAGTTAACATTGTAATTTTTTAAAAAATAATAAAAATTAACATTAAAATAATATTTAATGACAAGTCTGCTTGCAATTTCTCAGCATTTTTTTGCTGACACAAATTTAGATGTCCAAATGATTATGCAGGTTCCCTCTACTAACACATGATGCACATCCACAGACATCAAATTGAAAGCTCATTAATCAGCTGTGTTCCTCAGTATATTTTATGCTACCTATAAAAGGTAGAGATACAGTTTAGCACACTGATAATCTCTGTTTTGAAAAACATTAATGACATCTCATTCTCAACAGTCACCTATTCACACATCACAAAGATTTTGCAAGAACAGCCTGTCAAATCAGACAAAGGATTTAGTCATTAAAGAGTTGATTTCTACTGCTCACTTTTTTTTCTAGAATGGGTTAAAGGTATTTAAAGAAGGCGCAAATTGGCAGGGTAATTCTGCACTAATATAGTCTTGTAAATAAGGAGCAGTAAAAATCTTTGAATAATTTAGACAATCAATAATTCAAATATTGTCCTTTTCAGCAGCCAGTTGACTTGCCTGAAATACATAAAAACTGTCAAACTCATGTATAAGTATATACGGTAATACTTGAAATATGAGAAAGATATGCTCATAGAGAACTTTTTACAGAATGCCATGAGAGATCTGAATCTATTGCTAGAAGATAAATATCTAAACAGAATTAAACTATGTAAACCTCTGATCTTTATTTCACTTCTGATCTTAGTCTAGAAGCTTGCTATAAATGTGTGAAGTTGATAATTTCTCCTGGAATATCTTTGAAATATCATGCCATCATCTATTCAATGTAATTGTAAAAAGAGATTTACTCAAAGCACTTAATATACTTAATGATGATAATTTAATAATCTCATAATAATAATAAACTCTTTCATATAGGCTTCCAAAGATTTTTGCATTCTTTCAGACACGTAGCTGTAATTTTTGGATACTGGGTTTATTTCTGGCTGTAGTTAAAGAGCTGTTTTGGAAATAGTTCCAATACTGGGCTGTTGGGTATTTTTTAGTGTTGATATAATAAACTTCAGTATTAATGATATACATTTCTGTTGGTTTTAAATTTCTAATAAACAACATTGCTCCACACAGTTGCAATGTAACATGGGATACAAAGAAACAGAAAGAAGTCATAACAGAAAGGCATTGTAATTATTATAAATTTTCATATTATTAAGAGATCATAAATGAAACAAAAAAAAGAGAAATCTTTTATATAAATGTGCAAGATTATCTATGACAAACTTAACAAAACATTTTCAAAGCATTATGATGGGGCTTTCTTAAATACTGGATGATTTTCCAACCTTTTCTAAGACATTGCTAAAAGAGTTCCCTCTTTTAGCAAAGTGCAGTAGTGTTATGTCACACCAAAAGGAAATGCTGCATATCATTAGTGGTTGCATATAAATTATTAAACTGTGACATGCAAGTTCTTGAATGTAATTTGACTGATATAAGTAGATTATTAGATGTATGATTTTTTCTATTAAAATAAATAGTTCTCAATTAAATTTCTTACAAAAATTTATCTGAATTATTAGCATACAAAATAGAGCTTAACAGTGTTGTTTTAAGATATTTTTTCAAGGCAATTAGATGAACTTGTCAATTAGATGAATAGTGAATAAAATTAATCTCTTTCCCAGAAAGTCATGTTGCTTTTTCAGTGAAAAAGGAATCTCTTTTTTTCTATTTACATGTTCCAAAACTTTCAAAATATTTGTGAAACATTTATTTAGGCTGGTCTTGCTAGCTGACATATACCATAACACACAAAGATTTTATACATGCCCTTCCGCAGTTTCAGAATGGTTTGGAAACACACATTACCTGTCTTATAATATTCCAGTGATACAGGATTTAACATCTGGAAACATACATAGAAATGGCTTAAATAGGACTTCTCAAGCAAGCCATTTTACAGCCTGGGTAGAACTCAGGAAATTATGTCTGCTGGATAGGGGCTTAAACTGTTACAAACTAACCCCCTTCTAAATCACAGAGAGATTGCTATCAAGCAAGAGGTGATTCTACAGGTTAAAACAGATTTAGGGAATTCTACCCTCATGTCCCCTGTTCTGACAAGTTTCTTACTCTTTCATATCTGCCAGATGCTAAAATGAGTGTTAAAATTCCCAGGGATTACTAAATCTCTCCTGCAAATAGAAATAATGGATGCAAACTCTATATTTTTTTAAATTTATGTTTTCAAATAAGATGGAGGACATGCTGAAGAAAAAAATCTCATCCAATGATGTTTGAAAAGAGGAAATTAAAGCATTGCATCACCACTGGAGCTTTCTGGGATATGGCTTCAGTAATGTGTCAGAGAAATTAAAGTTGTCTAGCAACATGCCCAGGTTTGGTTGTTTGGGATTTTTTAATTTATTTTATTTTTTCTTCCCCAGAAAATGTATAACAATAAAGGTTGGATAGAAGCCACCTAGACTGGGACCTATGTTTAAAGGACTATCACAAACATACAGAGAAAAATGAGTTTTGATACTGCTTTCCCAAAAAGTACCTTCCACGGTGTTATATCTGATGGCTTCTTGTTTCCATCCACCATCATGGGATGTTGTGAAATGTAGTCATCATTACTCTGCACAGAGCCAGGACCACACAATCTCACACCACTGCAATTGTTAGACTAGTATTAACTACCCTCAGGAAAAAAAAAAAAAAAAGAAAAAAAGAAAGGAAAGAAAACCCAAGAGGGACATGCCACTTCTTCATGGCAAATGATAGCTACAGCAAACAGCCTTACAGGCTCTATAAGGATACCAAATCTCTACACCTTCTACATATATAGTATACAAATCTAGATAAAACACCTACATGCTTTCCCTTGTCTCAGTTTCCTCAGCAATTTGAAACACTTCTTTGATCTCAGATTAGAGTCCCCTAGGATGTTTTTGATCTCTACCCCTGTAGCTCATGATTCCTGATCTGATCCTGTCTCACTTGAGTATCCAGTTTTCTGCTTCTGGTACGTTCCCCTTCTTTCCCTTAAACATACCTTGGTCAGTGAAGGACTACTTCTCACTTCTCTTAACTTTCAAAACTGATAGATACTTCTTTGTTATCTTCCTCTTTAACTTGATTTTAAGAACTGGCAACAATCTCTGAAAGTCAGGAGGATTATGCAGGCAGGAGCCTTCTTCCGAAACCAGTGGCACACTGTCCAGCAGTGAAGAGGAAAAGAGAACCTCAGTTAAAATGACTTCATTTTGCATCCAACTTGGAAGCCTTCTGTATCTTATTCAATATATAGAGTAATTAGACAGTCATGGGCAGACGTTGAATTCTGAAATACCTCAAATTTGGAAATTTAATTTTGAAATTATAAGGAAACTGCAGAAAACTGAGTAAGAAAGAGTCAAAGTAATACCACTTGCAGAGTACTGGGGCTAGGAAACCTGGTAAGATATAAGATTTCTTGTTAAATAATTCGGATTAAAATTTTGAAGAGTATTCAAAATAAGAATGGTAAGCTTATTACCGATGCTGTAGAAGAGGGTGAGTTGATAGTGGAAGAATTTAAAAGGTGAAAATTGTAGGTTTTGAAAATAACATTAATAGCATTTTGAACAGATTTATATTAGGGCAAGAGGCAACTGCAGTGATAACAGTGCATAAGGGTCAGAATATGAGTCAGGCAGTTGGACAGATAAATTTAGATACTGGAAATAAATGATTGCAAAAGTTGCTAAGTTTTCTATGAAGTTTGTATACCTAGTTTTATAGTAAAGAAATACCTTAAAAGAAGGTATGTGTGAATCCAAGAATGGTAATATTGCCAACAACTACAGAGAAAAATAAGTGAAAATGGGCTTAGAAGGAAAAATGAACATCCAGCTTCAGATAACCTACTTTAAAATTAAGCATGCAGACAGAGACTACAGAACAATAATGAGGAATTCAAAGGTGTGTTCATATAGAACTAGGAAGGAAAAATGAGAAGTGGATAACTGGCAGATTAAAAATACTGAATAGTTTCGGGTTTTGTTGATATGATTTTTGGTTTTGGTTGGTTGGTTGGTTTTTTAATCCAGGATAAACTTTTTTTTTTTTAAAAAAAACCCACCTTTTTTGTTCCCACCCTCCCCAATCCTTAAAATACTTTAGTGATTCTTTTAGTGATTCTTTTTTTCTTGCTTAGATGAGGTCAGTTTTGAAATTAAAACCACTATTTAGTACAGATATGTAAATTCTCCACTTGTAGATTTCCTACCACATTTCTGTTTTCTCTTGCTATGCATTAGACTTAGGTGCCCCCAGTTTTCCTTATCAGGACAAATTGGGTACAATACACCCTTACTTTAATGAGTTAGATCTAGTTAACATGTAAACTGATATAACTGGCACAATAATCAAGAAAATGTTTGATGAAGTTCTTGATACTGAAGTAGAATTTCTGTCTAAGTTACCTTTGACATGTCACATTATACTTATAAACAACATTTTTAAAAAAAAAAGTAATGCAAGAATTTTATCTTTTTCACTTGTCTACATAAATACATTTCAAAAGGTCAGTTAAAGATACTGCCTATATAGGTACAATAACTCTTTTAAATTTAAAAAAGGTACTCACTACCTCTTAACATTTTTGTTTGTATTCTCTTCACATGTGTAAACTCACATTTGTACCAGCTGATGACTGCAGTTGTTTGCAGCAGGTCCTCCTATACTAGGGCTGAGCATGGGATATCTATAGGAGTTGATGGGATAAGATTTATTATTGGTACAGTAGAAAATAATTCCAAGACAAGTTTAAAAATGCTTTTCAAATGTTTGCAATCTGCATTGCAAGACATGGAGTCTAAGGTAGGTAAGAATACAGAAGAGACACTGCTGGATGGGAACATAATGATAGCACTTCTAGTATGCGTGGGAATGCAAACACATGACTATTGGCTAAGAGAAATATTTTAATGTCCTTTGATCAAAATGAAAAAGGAAAACTGTTAAATAAATTTTGAATTTAAAATACTAATAAAGCTAAAGTGTCACAAAGATGGGTGGTGAGAGTTGCCCATAATACAAAATGGATTACCCTGTTATCCATAATCATAGTCAACCGTTCATTACTTTGCAAGTCTGCACTCTTAATTTGGTTGAAACAGTCTGAGATTTTGCATTTATGCCCTGGAGAGCTAATTTTCTCTCCAGGATGCCCCAAAAGTTTTGGCAGTTTCTAGTGCTTTTCTTGCCCCTCCAGGAAATGAATGAGTTGATGAGGAGTGATAAGAGGAACTGTTTGGTGTTCCCTTGAACACAGACTGGGCTGAAAGCTAGCTATTTTCCTGGATGGAACAGGAAGATGCACCATCCTGTGGTATAAGTGCCTTTCCCACAGCCATCTCATTAGACCTCAGCAGCTCAATCTTTTTGGAAAATCTTCTACTCCCTTTCTGACTTCACATCCAGTTCAGAACTAGTACACCTCCTTTAAAGTGACAAGATGTCCCCAAATGCAACAGTCATTTATCTTCAAGTCTTTCCTCAAGCATCTCCAATCCAATAATTTCTTCTTACTGACAAGAAGACAAACATTGCATGAAAGTTGCTTTAGTGATTTATTTTAATCATGGGAGATAGATTTGTCAGGTGAGATTCACAGATGGGGCTCATAAACAGGACACTTTATTAGTTCAGCCATTATAATCCCTTGGACAGTTATCTAAAGGTGAGTTGATTTTCCATTGTTATATTAGGAAAAAGTGCTGCTTACACAGCAATACCAACAGCAAGTATTACACTACTTGCATACGAACCACTTGAAAAGTGATATCATAAATTAAGCTTATGTCCTTTTAGACATTTAAACAATTAACACTGAAATGCTTACATTTGAAAACAGAATTGTTAACTAAATGCAAAAATGAAAATTACAAAGTAAAGAAAAATTAGTCAATATCAATTTTGGCAAGTTAGGTTTTAGACTACTTTGTTAGAAACAATCTTCAACAATAATACTTCTAATATAGTTTATAAGAACTTAACAAAGACCCAGTCTTTTTTCTTAATGAGAAAAGCTAGGCTTGGATGAGACCTTGACTAACATGGTGTTCCCTTCCAGGTCACAGAAAAATATTCTCAGTGGCTTTTAACAAGCCCTCCTGCTGATTTGAAACAATTCCTGAAATCACAATTTACTTTCATTCCTTACCTATAAATAGCAATTCAAACGACAACAAAACATTTTATCAAACACCAAATTGATAAAAAAGTGACAATTATATAGATATTTTTTACACAGCATAGAGTTATGTAGATTATTAAGGCAAACCTGTGGAGTCTGGACAAAACCGGTAGCCTATGAGGTATTCCTTATATTACTGCCCCCTTTGAACCAACAAACCAGTAATCTTTTCCCCTACCTCTTTACAGTCTAGATCCATTAAACCAAATAAATCCATGAGCTTTCAACTCACAATATTTGTAGAATATTCCCAGGAACATTTTTACATTTGAAAGGTCATTATTACACCAAAAAATAATCTGAAGCAAGGTCACAGAAATATGCTTTTCCAAATCAGAACTTTGCTGTACTCCTTTTTAACGCTATTGAAGTTCCACTAGCATTATGGATAACAACAGTATTGTTTTATGCTGAAAACTGTGCAACCAGTGTGGTGTTTTAGAAAATTATGTTTTCTAAATTATGTATCTGAATTATATATCTACTTAAATACATTAAAGCCATAAGATAAAAGGTTTCTGTACGAGTAAATCTACATTAGAAGTCATAATTTTAGAGATAAGATTTGTAACAGCAGACAAGACTAGAAAGAATGTCTCCTGGACACTAATTAATGAAAACATTAAAATGAATGATAGAAGCAGCTTAAGTGAAGATCTTAATGCTACCTAAATGCATACTTAAATTTGTGATGAAATACCAACCGCACTTTTAAAATAAAGATTCACTTAACATCCTGAATCTGTAGTACATAAGTCTGTTAAAAATGAAAAAAGCCTGAAGGAAATTGCTTAGCACTAACTGAAGGTTGTAAGGCACTCTGGCTTGAAAAACAAAACAAAAGGAGTTAATTAGTAAGACAGATGAAGTATATAGTATCAAGTATTGCAGGTGCCCAAATAGGATGTATTTTTCAAAAACAAAGCAAAACAAACAAACAAACAAAAAGTCAAAAATCAAGAAAATGTACACAACTCTGATTTCAAGGTGAATAGCTGATTATTAGTTGCACTTTAATGAAACACTGCAAGATAACAGCAGAAAGTATAAATTTATAACTAGAAATGAAGCTACTTCTGTTTACCGGAAGCACCATATGAGCAACAGAGGGTTGAAGAGCAAACCTTTCTCTCACACCTACTTTTGCATTGATTTTATGATGCTCATGTGTATCAAGTTGTTTTCTTTTTCTTTTCTATTTTATAAAAAAGTTGCAGTCTTAGGTTAGTTGATACAGACTAATGAAATGCACGAATTGCTCTCTTTTCAAAAGTATTTTTCATACTATGTGACTTCATACTATTACATATTTCAAATTCATGTAAGTGTAGTAGCTTGTGAACAAATGCATTAGAAAACATTCCTGAAATTAGAAAATTAAAGACATGAGCAGACAAACAAGTTATGCCATGGTACACCAATGTTTGAATCTTTGCCACATCAGTTTCTCTTCAGGAACTACCCATATGCAATGTTCTTACCCTGAGGCACATGCTGTTAAATGCTACGGAAGTTATTCCTCTCTCTCTCTGAAGGATATGCTCTCTCATGTTTCCACAAAGCATGAAATATGCAGACTGTTGCTTTAGCAAGGCCCTGCTGTAAATTAGAACACAGCTTTACTTGCCAAAAACCAACCAACCAAACAAACAAAAAAGCCCACCCGTAATCTTAGAATTAAAGTATCAAATACATTTTTCACGGGAGAGAAGAGTGCTGATATAGAAAAACACTAGCACTGTCAATGAATTCATGTCTGTCTTCTAAGAGAATGATACCTTGACCATTGTGTCATATGGAAATTAATGGGACACAAAGAAAACTGCAGTGTTCACCAATAAATACTTCAGATCATAATACATTTCCTACAGAAATATTTACTTCAGTTACAAAAAGAAACTAAATAATACAATCTTATTAGATCAGTAAATCCTACCTCCTGTATAATACAGACTGCAGTACTTAACTAGTCACTGCATTAGAGGTATCATAACTGGCATTTATCCAGTGTATAATCAATAAACATATTCTTTTTTTTTTTCTTTTTTTTTTTCTTTTTTTTAATAGTAAAACCTCCAAGAGCTGGAAGGACTTTTAATAGTTCATTGCACTATATTTTGAAATATATTCTTTCTTAGAAAATATGTCATTTCAAGTTTCAGTAATGTGCGTAGTGAGAACCAGTCTGTCCCACGTGAGGTAAGTCTTATCAAGTCATTGCTTGATCTCAGTTTTAATAATGTGAACAGACGGAGCTTCTCAGTATAGGGCAGTTTTCTGATATTATTTTTCACATTTTGCTGCTATGCCTTCTCAAACTTTTGAAGTTTTTTAAAATGTATAACAAGACTGAATACAGTACTCCATTATGGGGCAGGGCAGAGCTACGCTGTAAACATAATTTCTTCTTTAACTCGTCACTGCTTTATTTATATAGTCTCTATATCTATATACAGTTTTTTTCCACTAATATTCATGCTAGTAAGTCATGCCAGAATGTCTGTCTATAAGAGAATTCGGAGAAGACCTGAGAAGAGGAAGAATGGTTTAATATTGAGAAATTTCAGAGAAGTAAATAATGTGTGTGTATTCAAGAAAAATAGAAATATTTATTTAAAAATTGAGCAATTATGCAATGGAGGCTGGCAGCATGAACTCATCAGAGTGAAGAAATGGCTTTTCAGGGCTAAATGAGACACAAATGAGAAAGTGAGTGTAACACATGCAGAACTTTGGCTAACATTTGGGCCTTTACATCATGTTGGTAAACATCTATCAGTATGAGGTAGGAGAAGAAAGCTATAAAATGTACAGAGGAGAAACATAAATATGATCAAAGTAGGTAGGAAAATATTCTTTATATGTGCTTATAGGGAAAAAAAAGGGTTTCACAAAGACTAAGCAGGGACAAAATGGAAGGATACAAAGACATTTGGAGGAGAACATACAAGTAGCATCAATGGTCTGTACCAAAGTGAGTTGGCCTTTGTCCAGTTTCCCATTCCACAGATGAAAAATGTCAGAACTTCGACCTTTAAACAGCACTTTCATAGTTTCACAGGAAAAGGTCAGCTGGCTAGATGTGGAGCAGCCACTATGACTCTCTCACAAGGACAGAGGATTAGACAAAGTTATGGAGCATCAGTAACATGTTCAAGCTAGTTGTATCATCATACATGCTATCATCTCTCCAAATTTATTAAGACTTTCATCTACAAGGTTATTAAGCTTTCCAACATATTTAAAATCCAGTAACAGGTGAAAAAAAAAATGTAATCCTGAATAATAAAAATATAATTTGACATCCTGCAAACTAATACCTTCATGTTAGGCATCCATCATAGTTTAAACCTAGATGGTACTCAATCACACACCCCCCCAGCAAGGATGGGGGAAAGAGAATTGAAAAGATAAAAGTGAGAAAACTCATGGTTTGACATAAAAACAGTTTAATAATTGAAATATAATAATAATAATGATAATGTGATGAAAAGGAAAATAACAAAGAGAGAGAAATAAAACCCAAGAAAGGCAAGTGATGCAAACGAAAACAGTTGCTCACCACCAACTAACCAATTCTCAGACAGTCCCTGAGCCACAGATCCCTGGCCAAACTTCCTCCTGGTTTTATGGTTGAACGTTATGTCATATGGTATGGAATAGCCCTTTGGTCAACTGGAATCAGCTGTCCTACCTGTGTCCACTCCCAACTTCTTGCACACCCCCAGCTTACTCACTGGTGGGGTGGTGTAAGAAACAGAAATGGCCTTGTGGGTACTGCTCAAGCAAAAAACTTGTGTTGTTTCCAGCAGAAACCCAAACTATACCCCCCATAGCCAACTAGCTGTTATGAAGAAAACTATCCCAACCAGAACCAGCGTCCCACATCACAGAGAAGTTGTTATTTCCAAGAAGGTGGATTCATGTGTCTAACTCATTATTTTTTATGAGGAAGACTGAAAGCAAACACTTTATTGCTTAGATTGTTATGTAGTCAAAGACTTTCACTTTTGAGTAAATTAAAATATGTAAGACGACTATGAAAGTTATACTCTTCAAATACAAGTGTTATTTTCACTTTATTTTTCTATAAAAATACTTCTGATATGTTGCATGAAAATTGCAGTAAGCACAGCAAGTTGAGACATCCTGTAGACTTTATGTAGCTAAGTCTACCTTTTTATAATGTGTTAGCTTTTAGCATGAGTAGATCTTTTTACAAGATCACATTGACAATCTTCTAAAAGTTATTGCTTAACTCTGTTCCACACTACGTATGTAGTGATTTCTGTAATCTATTTCTTTTTTAAGCGTACATTTAATTATGTTGCCTTCACGAATTCAAGTCACTCTAGAGCCTCTGTGAGTATGAGATGATCTCATAAATTAGACAATGTACTTACAATTTCCATAGTAGCTATACAGAAATGCGATTTTACACAGGGATGAGAGTCTGATAGTCACTAATGTATTTCAGAATTGACTAGTTCATTTGCTCTCTCTAACAGTATTGCAATACAGGGCTAAGCATTTAGCGAGAGGAAACCATTAAAATGAATGAGAAATCTTATTTTACAAAAACAATATGGAGATGCTTTCCAGATTCCTACTGCAATTCCTTTTATTTCATTCTAAATTGAGACCTTTAAGAAATTATTTAACTATTAATCTTAGCATTTTCTGTTGGGGGACATTTTTAATTTTTTTTAAATACATGTATGCAAATGTCCTAGTATAAAAGGAAAGACAAAAAAAAAAAATCAATGGAAACATGAACGAGATATTTTTAGTGTTTTTCTTCTGTGGGGGAAGATTTCTAATCTGTGATATTGTAATAAAAAGATTGGGGGTGGGGATTGAAACAGTGTTTTTCCTCTAAATAAAAGAATATATTTCCTGTTTCCTGTTTAAAATCAAATTATCAATAGACAGAAATTGTAATTCACTGAACATCTGCTATTCTTCTCTTGAATCAAATTGTTTAAATAAAGAAAGTGATTCTGTATGAGGCGAAGCAGGGGGAGTAGGTGCTGATCAGCAGGAATGGCTTCTCAAGAAAACTGTATTTCAAGATGAGCAACACTTCTTGCCTCATATTCTTCTGTTGCCTTCAGTAGGAGAGTAGATTATTTGATGGTCTCAACTTTGCACCAAATTTGGGTTGGATTTATATTTAAAACATAGGTCAGGACTTTGCACTTCAAGAATTACACTTTATGTATATTTATTCACAAATATGAAAAAAAAATTTAAAAAATAAAGACCTGTTTGTGTGTGGGTTAGTTTTTTGTTGTTTTTGTGTTTGGTGGGGTGTGGGTTTTTTGGTTGTTAGTTTTGCTTTGCTTAGTTTTGTTTTGGTTTTTACAGCCCCTTATAATGGACATATTTACATTGCAGACCTTTAAATACCTAACCCTGATACCTAATTTCCCCAGGCTATCTGTACAGCATACCCAAAGAATTTCTGTGGAAAGCTTAGTTTAAAGATCCCTAACTTAATCCAGTCCCAAAAGGGTCAGGTATTGCAGTGTCTGCTTGGAGGAGATTATTGTAGCCCAGACATACTGTGCAAAATGAAGAGAATGGCACCCCAGGCCAAGACCATTGCTTTACAGAACCCAGTGTGAGAGGAGAAAGAGCTGTATGTATCAGAATTTCAAGAATATTTTGTCTCCATGGCTCAGTGTTCATGTTTTGAGTGTTCTGATTTAATCTGTTCCTAGCAGAAAGAGAACCATCTACTTTTCATCATGATAATATTCCTTGGCAGAATAGTAGACAACACATTAGTTTAGTGCTTTAATATTTATATTTGAGGGTCTTATTTAATGTACATCTTTGTGAAGGCTGTTCAGACTTGCATCCAGAAAATATTTAAATTTAAATCCAGTTCTTTCTTAGAATATAAACACTTCTCTTTCTATAATGTTCATAAGCTACATAAATACAAGACTTTTTTTACCTCTGACATGTCTTGTTTTAATATATTGCTTGTGGTTATGAAGTAAATTAAATATGGTTTACTATACACTAGCTGAAAGCTATAGACTGAGGAATGTCCTCATGTCCTACATGGACATATTTTTAAAAAATGATGTAAGGGAGAACCTAGCAGGCTGTAGATCTGAGGTTTTCCTGACAGAACTTCCCAGGTGAAAACTAGCTGTGTCTTTACTCAATACCATGAACAAGGCCCTGATCTTGCTTTACATCACCTTTGTCCAAGTCACAAAACTATATTGCTGATTTTAATCATGGGGTTTTTTTTCCTCAAATAAGCGAGAATTAGTTAAAAACAAAATCAGGGTTGCTGACAGTCAGGATGGAGACTCTGTTGTATTAAACAAGGGAGATGAAGCTTTATTTGTGCCTATTCATATCATAATTCCGTGAAACATATGTTACAAGTCTTCCTCAATTATTAAAGCCAAAATTGAAAAAAATGGGTTTTTTTTTTCTTAAAACATCCTTTAGTTTATATGCTTCTTACTCCAGATACTACATACAAAGGCTAATAAATGCTGTTGTGTTTGAATATTTTCTTTTTGGGTAAGTGTTAGAGATATGATAACAGTAATAATCTAGCATCAAAAGTATATGCTAAACAAAAACAGAATTAATTTTTAAACACATAAAAATACTTGCAAAGTTTTGTTCCTCATTAGTTATGTCATCTTCTGCAGTGTAGCTAATTGTAGATGTCCAGAGGCTTATACAGCCTTATTGACTTCTTTATCAAAGGTTCTGCAAGAACTTGTTTTAGAAAGGTTGTTGGTATTAATACACTCTAGAGCTTTTTTTCATTTAATAATCCTGAACATGACAGCCAGCTTTGGTTATGCAAACAAAAGTCAGGGCTTTGTTTCATAATATTTTCCTCTGGTTATTATTGATAGCAAATAATATCTGCCTCTCAAATAACCCTATTTTGCTGTTTTGCTACTAAATGATTCTATTACCTTCTACATCTTTTCATGTTGCTGTCACACAAGGACTTGGTCTTTCTGGAATGAATCAGTGTTCTTAGTTCCTGCTAATACTTTTTGGTGTTGTGTAAATAGAATAATTCTAAGATAAAGACCAAAACTATGGGGTCTTATTGCATACATTGTATTTAAAATATGGTAACAGCTATCAAGGGAACAAGACCAAGGAACCATGAAGTATCATCTAATTCAGTCCACTGTCCCAAGGCTCAACCAACCATCCTTAAAAATATTCTTGATATATATTCTTCTAACCTGCTTTGGGGAATTGTCAGTGACATACATTTTATCTTTGCTGGTAAAGAGTCACATTGTTTAGGTATTTCTAACAACAAACATTCATGCTTCTGAACTTGCTGCTCTTTAATTCTTGTGCACTACCAACTGGTCTCTGCAAGTGAGTAAGGACTATAATCTGCTTGTAGAGGATATGCAGATGAAGTAGGGAACATTACTGCTTTTTTAGAAAACCAAAGACATAAACCTCAAACAGCTGCTTGTGCAACATCACTTGCACTGGAGCAGCCCACAACAACACACCTGTCCCTTTTATTGACAACTTTCTAAAATCCTAATTTGTCCTCTCCCATCCACTCTGCAGTGAGATCAGTGGACATGACATCAGAAAGGATTGAGGATACCAGGGATGGCATTCCTCACCACCTGCAGACTGGGATGACCAAAGGCCCAGATGGAGCCCTTCCCTTCATTCTCCTTAAGAATGAATTAAGGTTAAGTAGGTCAATGCAGATAACGTGGGGCTCTTGGAAAACAAGTTTTGGTGAGTGCATTACAGTAAACACTGGTATTTGGGCAAAAAATATATTAGAAGCTGAAAAAGCTGATGGCATGTAAGATTTCCTTCAGGGTCACTCCCTGAATGAGTCATTGAACAGGTCTGGCAGCCAAGAGATGAAAAGCAGCAATGTTCTGACAGAGAAAGCTTTAGGTGCACCTCACTCCGTCCCACTACTCCCCACAACACCCTTCTTGCCACTGGCTCCAAAAGGGAACTCCAGGCCCAGCCCAGGAAAGTCTGGGGCACGGGGACCACCTGTCTTTTCCTCCTGGTAACTAAACATGTGACATCCCCAGCCACTGCTGGTCAATCATGGCACATACTGTCCACACATGAGGAATGTTGTCAAAATGTGCTTGGACAGCTGTTGAAAACTCATCCTGTCAATGGCCGCCCAAATGCATTGGTGGTTTCTTTTGGTACTGGATGTAATCAGTGTTCTGTGTGTTCTCCAAAACAGCAGTCTTGACAGAATTGCTATTTACTATGATGATACTACACCCTGGTGATTGTAACCCTAGCCCTTCACCAGCATGGTTCTTGCACATTTCGGTCTCTCTCTTCTCACAAAAGCAAGTGGCTAACTGAAGCATGTGACCTCCACCTTTACCTGTCTTCCCTCACCGGGAAACGTTCACCCACATTCCTGGCTGTGCTCTGAGGTTTTCTCAATCCATGGAAGTCTGTTACAGGATTCAGGACAGAATAACTTGTATCACCAAATGGCTGCCAGTCCAACAGGTATCAACAGCATTTCCAGCCATGCTCTGGATGAAAACCATGCTAAGGACCTTTCTAATTTTATAGAGGAGGTGAATAAGTCCCTTGTCCTGGAGCACTCCTGGGACTGTTTAGTTTACTAATACTGGCATAGGCTGATTTTCCAGGAAGTGGCCCTTCCACAGCAAGTGGATACCAAGTCTTAGATTTGCTACACACAGACACAAAAAGATCTTAATTTGGAGATGTATAGTAGAAGTTCTGAGCATGAGTATGCTTGTTTTTCTCTCTGTTTATCAATATAAAGATTTTCAACAATCTATTTTTCAATATATATAAACTCTAGAAATGGGCCCATGTCAAATTCATAAGGTACAACAAGGCAAAGTGCAAGGTCCTGCACCTGGATCAATATGAGGCAAGGGGATGAAGGGATTGAGACCGCCCCTTTGGGGAGGGACTTCGTTTCAATCAGCTGCTGGTTGATTGGTAAATTGGACATAAGTGTCAATGTGCACTTATATCCCAGAAAGCCATCTGTTTCCTGGTGTGTATCAAAAAAAGCCTGGCCAGCAGATCAAGAGATGTGATTTTGCCACTCTACTCTGCTCTGGTGAGACATCACTTTGAATATTGCATCCAGCTCTGGAGTCCCCAGCACAGAAAAGACATGGACATGTATGAGCAGGATGAGATGATGGCCTCAAAAATGATCAGAGGAATGGAACACCTCACCTATGAAGAAAGGCTGGGAGAGTTGGGATTGTTCAGCCTGGAGAAGAGAAAGCTTGGAGAGAGCGTATTGCAGCCTTTCAGTACTTGAAGAGGGCATATAAGAAGGGGACAGTCATTTCAGCAGGCCCTGTAATGATAGGACAATGGGTAATGGTTTTGAACTAAAAGAGGGTAAATTAAGACTAGGTATAAGGAATAATTTTTTTACAATTTGGTGGTGAAACTGGAATGTGTTGCCCAAAGATGTGGTAGATGCCCCACCCCTAAAAACCTGGAAAGGTCAGGTTTCCTGGGGCTCTGAGTAACCTGATTGAGACAAAGATGTCCCTGCTTATGGCAGGGGTGGTTGGACTAGATGGCCATGAAAGGTACATTCCAACCTGAACAATTCTATGATTTTATGAGTCTGTGATTCTATATTCTACACCTCAGAGATAAATGTTCAGAAGTGACGTGTCTCCCCTCTGCTTCCTTATAAGGAGTCCTTAAACAAGCTGTACTCAGATTGTTGGTATTTTACTCATATGAGACACTCTAGTTGTCTTTTTCTTTTTTTTTTTTTTTTTTGGTCAATTAAATAGCAAAAAGACTAATGTATCAAGAGCTCCAAATCATCTTATTTACTGCCTGTGCTGTTTGAACACTGAGGATATTTCAGATTTGCATTCCATTTTCCTATGTCTCCTATGACTATTATAAGAACCCATAGTTGCCCTACTTCTTAGTCCTGTTTACACATTTGTCTAGTTAATATTGATTGATGTGGTGTTATTGGAAACCACTTATTTTGGTTTAAAGCTGTCCTCACAATTTTAGCTACTTTGTGTTCAAAGGTGCTCTTCCTCTTCTTCATGGCATCACCTCTGTCTCCGCTCCTTTTCTTAGAATGTCTCTTAATTGAAGAAATCAAATTCTTTCTCAGTACCATAATCTAAGAAGTCATACATTCATGCTTTAGGTTGTACTTGTCTACTCCTGGGCCTTTCTCATCTGTGACTAGGGACAGAGACTAATAGATGGTGGTTAATAACCAGTGCCTCCCTGTCAAGAATCTGGGTCATCTCTGAGGTTGTACAGAAAAGGTTCTTCTAGCCATTTGTCCTTCTTACTGCTTTGCCATCCTTTACACTTTGTTGATTATGTCACAGACTCTTGAATGCTTTCCAATATAACTTACACTACTGGCATTTTTACCCCTGCCTCTTGAGAGATTTCAGTAGGAGGCATGCTAGGCAGTTTTCTATTCCCAGTTTTCATTGATATAAACCTTCAGTTGTAGTGCTCAAAATCAGACAGAAGACCAGGATTGGGAATGGGTGGGGAGAAAGGGGGATGAAGCATTCAGGATCTTTGTGTGGATACAGTATGCATGCTAAAAAATTCTTTGTCATCATTGACTGTGATGCTAAATGTGGTTTGGCTTTTTTTAATCTCTGCAGACTGTGCTTTACTCTCTTTCCAAAGCTCCCTTGTTGCTCATAGTTCATTTCCCACTCTCCACTAATCTGTTAATTTTAAAATTCTTTTTTGCTAACATCGGTCCCTGTCCTTTTGTTAGGTATCACCAGTAATAAAAACCAGTGATGACAGGCCAGCTACTTACAAATTTTCATCCTGTTTCACTGTGACACCCACTGAAGCAGCAAGCCTGATACTGCCTATCATCCACATTCTTTAATATCTTTTTGTCATCGACTACTTTTGCAGCACAAATTACAAATTCTTATGCTATTCCAGGAAATTTTAGGAATTACAATACTACTTTAGTTTTTCATTCCCTCAGCAAAGGATTATTTTCTGCCTTACCAAAATTTTAGAAATCCTTTACTCTAGCTGACAAGCAGCAGGTGAAAAAAAAAGGCATGCTGTTCTACTAATGAATATTATGTCATGATGTGCAGTCACAGGGGGAGAAAATGGTGAATCAAATTTCACAGGAATGCTTGCATCTATAATTTCATAACTTCTGAGCATTGACTTTGTCACCTTAGTTATTCTGAATACAAAATTTTTTTAAAAATTGGTTAGTCCAACTGAAACCACTGCTCTCTATTAAAACATTCTTTTACTGCATGGTAGCTTCTATTACCTTAGAAAAGACAGTTATTATTCCTTCTTGAATGCAGAGATTTGTTCAAATCATCTCTGAACTTGTTTACTCAAATGAGCCTCCTGTCCTTTTGAATTTTCTGACACCTATCTTGCTCAACCTATTCTAAACACAGACACGCTTTTGTCTACCATTATGACCTTCCTATGCCTACTCTGAATTCTCAGCATAAAAGTTTTTACTCCTTGTTACTAATCTAATGTCCTGAAAGTTATTCAGCCATACCTTAAGACACCTCCTGCTCTTCCAGAAATGCAACATTTGATTATAAATGTCTTTCTGGTTTCTACAGTTCCACTTGAAAAAATGAATTATTTTAAATTCATCTAACTCATAACGCACAAATAATCTTTAAAGAAACCATCAGCATTTTCATTAGACTCATGACATCTTTAAGTGGACAGCTCAGAAGTACTTAAAAGGCAGTCATATCATTATTTTATCACATACTTGTAAAGACAACATATAAAAATATTTAATCACACATATTAATTTCTCTCTAACTTTTGTGTATTACATCCATATCCATCTTTTGAACTCTCTGCAAATACCATTTATTGGAATACCGGTAATATATAAAAGCTAAATAACAAAAGTCACAGTTTATAGTCACTTAAAAATTCCAACACATTTGAGAATAACAGATTACTATAAAGACCTGAGTAAGGATAGAAACATGAACAGAGTATATCAAGAAAGAAACTGACAGACTTTCTGACATTGATTATCATAATATATTACTATCAATCTTGCTGAAATAAATTTCCAATTGTTTCAGCTTTATTAGAACTGTCAGAATCTGATTCAAATGCAAATATCTACAAAAAAATTTGGAGAAGAAAGTATAGAAACAAGATACTTGCCAAGATGTGCTGTATGTCTGAAAAACACCATGTTCAACAAATTAAATGTGAGAGAAATTGCAACAAAAATGCTAGCACAATTTAGATTTCACACAGAGAAGAATCAAAGAAGTTAAAGGGGACTAAAAGTTACTGTCTCCATTACTGTGGTGACACTACACATGGAACAGTACCTATGTCAGAAAAATAAAAACATGGAAAAACTGGAAATTATTCAACCAACCACAAATTCTTAAGTGCTAAAAGGAGGAAGGCTTACAAGAAGAAATTAATGGAGGTTTTTTATTTATTATTTCTTAAGATACGGTTAGAGAAAAAGACTATTAATACAGTTATTTTTATGTCCAAATGCTTGGAAACAAAACTTCAGCTAGTATAAATCTCTGCAGTTTATTTGAGATCAGTGTAGTTAAGCTGATTTATAATAGCAGAGGATAAAGCACTAAGAACAGAAGCAAAATTTAAATTGATATGAGGATGTAGTAAGAGAATTTTAGTAGACTATAATGAAAAAAAGCCTGTCAAAAACCACTACATTTTAGAGCAGACTCCCAAAAGAACTAGGAGACTACTATGATTAAGAAAGTGAAAAGTGTTATAATTCTTAATGGCACAGATGAAGACGATCATCAATGTTACTGTGGCTTTTTCTTTTCCTATTTCAATCTTGTTGGATCAAACAAAAAGACTGAATTAGAAGATTTTAAGGCTGTGATGTGTTTTTCTTACTTTTATACGCATTTTTAGATGGTGCTAAACACCACAGATTTGTGGTCTCTGGAATTATTACTCTGGCATTTATATAAACAATAACAGAAGATCATGCTTTAGAAAACCATGGTGAAAATATTTTAAAACCTCATTACATATCATTGCCTAATACCTGTTAGAAGTAACAGCACTGTCATTTGCAACAATCTGAATTCTGACATGCACGAAAAGGAGGGCACTCTCCCCTTGTGACAGTCATGTAATTTAGTTATTTGTATAGTGTTGTATATGTATTATGTTCTTTTTTATATGTTGCCATTCCAGCTGCCAGACTTACAAGTTTGGAAGTTATTCTCTCTTTCACTCACTCATTTTCATCCCTCTCTGCCCTTGTAAAATGTAACTAGACTCTATTGTCCAACCAGTTACTAATCCATCTTACTATCTGCTCTTCTATCTCACACTTCCTGAGTTTCTTCACAAGGATGTTATGGGAGACTGTGTCAAAAGCCTTGCTAAGGTCAAGCTAGACTACATCCACTCGTCTCCCTGCATCTATCCATCCAGTTACAATATCATAGAAGGCTATAAGTTTAGTCAAGCATGACTTCCCCTTGGTAAATCCATGCTGACTACTTCTGAGAACCTTCTTCTCTTCCATGTGCCTAGA
>JAAGNO010017919.1:0-24248 GCA_033439905.1 Ceryle rudis
CATGCTGCAAATGAGCTAAAGAATACAGTAATACAGATAGGACATCACATATTTGTGTATTATAATAGTATAAAATGGCGGGCCGGGTCCCCTGGCATGATTGCAGCACAGCGACCTTCTTATTATTAGTTAGATGTTTTGGTTAGTGCATCAGTCACTTCTTGCGTGCACGTTTTAAGTAGTTTTCTGATACCTTCAGAGGTATCTGTGGTGGGTTTGTTCCAGACATTCCCAGTAGATATCCTTCATCTCTCTGTATTAGTGGACTGTTAGAAGGAGAGTCTGTAGCAATGCCTGCCTCCCTGTTCATCGTCACTGTCAGTGCTCTTCTAAATACTGGGGACTGTAACTGAGTTTTACTTTGCTTAACTTTGGAGTAGATGATGGAGGAGCTACTCCAGTGCAAGACGAACGAGATTCAGGATCTGATGTTGAAGATGAAGGAAATGAGCAGCATTCTGGATCTGAGAATGGAAGCGTAGGGCACCATTCAGAGGTACTACTGCAACTTTATAGAAGATTACTCTGATTTAAGTTTTGTTTTTTTTTTTTTTTTCATTTAGAGGCATTTTCTCTTAACTGAGGCTTATGTGTTTGTTTAGTTCTTCTTTCCTGTCTGGCAAAACTTTACTTCCAGGAAGAAATGTGTCAGGTAGTCTCTTGACCAATACATGCAATTAAGTCTTATTTATTTTTCTTATATATCATAATAACATTCACTATTTTGTACTAGAAGAAGTTTAATATTGTTAATCTCAATTAAAGGGAGACAAACTTTTTGTGTTTAAAATTCTAGACAATGAATTATGAGGAATTTGGAATTTTACAACAAATTCCACACAGTAACGTGAAACCACACAGTATAGGGGCATAGGTTTCCTTTCCAAAGAATAAATGCTCTCCCATGTTCCATCTTTGCTCTCGGATGTGAGTGCTGACTCTTGGGTCTATTTTGTGCTATATTTTTCACCTTGTCATTCACAAAGGAGCAGGTTAAGATTCCTAAATTGGGTAGGTTCTTGCTTCCAGAAGCCTACAGCATGAAAAGGGTGGTAATATTTTGATCCAAGCTTGTATTTGGAGGAGAGTCACTTAACCTGTGGATTGACTATTTTGATTGAAAAGAGATTCTGATAAAAGTGAAGGTTCCCTTTAGGTTTCTGAGACAGTTTTGCAGTTAATTTTGAGGATTTTTTTTTTTTGTGATTAGAAGTAAATTACATCGGGTCTTACTAGGAAAAAATATTTGGCCTGTGAACTCCTATCTTCTGCCAGTAGTTATGTTATGGAGAACTTTTGGATACTCATAAAAACTGTGATTAAAGGCATTTCATTCTGGTTTGTGTATTTTGTTGCATTTTATGTAAAGATCAGATTTGACTCTGGGGTTTTAGGGGTTATACATTTTAAAAATTACTTAAAATGCATCATGCAATATACTGCAGAAGGCTGATGTGTCAAAAGGCTCAACTCTGCTATGGTAGAACTTTTGTTTCATTCTCCACCCCTTTATTAAATGCATACTTTCCCCAGAGTTAGAAAGTACAGTTTTTACATTTGTATAAAATGAAGGTTCTTCACATGTATTTGAATTGGAATGTAAAGCTGATTTGGAGTTTTTTCCCTTCTAGAAGGTGTTGGTATTTACCATGGAAGAAATCAGTTTGGTGCGAGGCAGCATTTCTAATTGTGACAGGATTTCAGGATGGGAGAAATAACTGTTTTTTCAAAGGGATTTAGTGTTTCTGTTTTAATAAAAAAAACCCCAAACAAACCAGTGATGAGTGCATGGAGGGTCATTTTGCTGCTACAGCAATATTAAGCTTTTTCTGTTGTGTATGCAAACTTGGTCGTTTGTTCTTACTCTGTACACTTCTGTGGGATTTTAGCTTTACTTACTGTGGCAAAGTAGTTGGAAATCTGGCCTAAAGAACAGGTAGTTGACTATTAGATCTTCAGCATGCCTTTTTCAGATTTAAATGATCAGAAAGTACTAGGAGTTCTTGTCATTGTTAACTGATCCTCTTCATGTGCCTGCATTATTTTAAGGGCTTTGTTCTGTGATGGATGTTGAATATTCCCCTGTAGATAGAATAGTTCAGAAAGTCCATTTTTAATAAAGAAATTAAAACCTCACAAAAAAACCTCCCAACAAAACAAAACACCATACTAAACCACCTTTCTGTCCAGTGTTAAATATGAACTTTCAAGCCTTAGTGCTTTATTTGATTCAGCTCAAATCATAAATATCTGAGGATTTTGTTTCGTTATGAACTCTAACATTCACAGTTTTCCCAACATCAGATTCAAATACAGCTCAAAATGCAATAGTGTGGAGCAGCTGTCTCTGAAAGGAGTAGCTTTCAATGATTTATCATATTATTTACCATAAATATTCTCTCATCCTCTTATTTCCTTCATCTTTAGGAATGTGTGGGAGGAATGACACTCAAAGGTAATAAAACCTTTGAGACAGCCTAATCAGTTAAGTCTATTTAATTACTATTTCGTCTCTAATTTAGAACTCAGATGTAAAGTACAGAAGTTTTAAACTTTCAAACTTTTTTTTCAGGTTCTTAACTTTAAAGAAAAGGGGAATCCTGAGGAATTACTTATGTAGGTCTCAGGTATGTGGGTTTTTCTTTTCCACAATTCTTTTCTGGCTTTCCTTCCCCCAATCCCACTTTATCTATAAATGTTCTCCTTGATGTCCTTACCGATTCTGCTTTAGACAAATAGAATTAGATAACACATAGTTTTAGTACAGTAATGAATATGAAATCATGTTTACAGTGTTTGGACATGTCAGGCTCATATGGAAATCTTTAATGACTTAGATTCTTACACTGTCACCAAGTCGCTGCTTTCTTCACGAATTACTTTATGGTTTGACTGTGACTATTAACAAACACATACAAATATCTTGCCTTCCTGAAAAAAAGAGACACTTGCTGATCTGCCTGTGGTGGTGATGTATGCCTTAGTTTAACCATTGTCATTCATGAGATTGTAGTGGATGGGTCAATTTCGTTGAATTTACTAAATTATTAAAGTAGTAACTCTTAAAAGTGTCTGCATGTTGATCCAATAGACTACTTGCTAACTGAAATTTTCATGTAGAAGAATAACACTGTAAATTTGATTTTGATGAATTCCTTATTTTATACTGTACTAAAGCCTCACGTTACAGAATTCTTTCTGTTAAAAAAAAACAAAAACAAAAGGACATCTCAATTCAAATGTTTATAGATAAAGAGGAGGAAGAAAAGAAAGCAAAGGAATTAAGAGAAAAATGCAGTGGCAATTACCTGAGACCTACCTGTTTTGGGGGATGTCTGAGCTTTTATTTTAATTATTTGGAAAAGTAGAAAATTTTGAAATTACATATTGTATTTCTTTGAAAACATCTTTTTAGAGACGAACTAGTAAAAAAAAAAAAAACAAACAAGGCAGGGAGAGATGGGAGACTGCTACAGAGTTTAGTAATCTTACTGTGAAGTTGCATGTGCTTCATATATCGCGTATATTCCAGAGCATTCACAGATGCATTAATCATATTCAGAAGACCTTTGCACTGGTGGCTGTGGACGGGGTCTGTCTGTTCTGCATAGGCTTCTGGCAAGTCAGCTCTGTCTCGGCTCTGCTTTAGCAGATGCTCTGTTATGTTAATGTGCTGAGTCTGAGGGACCTGTGTTGTCCCTTTTTGGGGCTTTACTGGCTTGACTGATGGAGCAGCATGCTATTTGTGTTAGGTCTGGTTGTGCTTTCCAGACTTGTGACCAGAGTAGATGATGTCCGTTTGCCCAGCCTGTTTAGGGGCAGCTGTATTATTCAAGTGGTTCTTCTGTAGGTGATTATATCTTGTGAGAGTTCAGCTGCTGTTACCACTGGGTGCTGTGGTGCAGAGCACTGCACAATCACAGGGTGAGCTAATTAGGATGCACGTCTGCTCTCCCTCCCTAAACATCTTTGTTCTTAAGAGTGATTGTTGGTTTACAGTAACAGATTAGAGATTCAGTATATTGTGAAGTGCTTCAGTAATAACACTGTATAATTATAATGACTTCTTAACAAGTATTTTGCATAGGAAGTTCCTTGTAATTTAGTAATATATTCAGAACAGGTGGATATATAACCTGCAGCCACACTTCTGACCTTAGAAACATGTAAGAACCATTATGGATTCCAGGGATTTTTTAAAGTTTTGTTTACTTGTTCACGAAAGATTTTCTAGACTGGCAGTCTGGAAGATGATGAGCCTAATAGTTTAAACAGAATTATTTGTATTGTTTTCCTTGGTTTTGTTCAGCGAAATCCTTTTTTACTGCTGACATAATTGCCAGTATCTATTCAGCACTAGTCATCTGAAATCAAGAGATGACAGACAAACCCATGAAAAACTAAATGTCAGGAAAATAAAGATTAAATGTTATTATTATAAAGATCAGTTTCGCTGTAGATGTCTGCATTTCGGTACTTCTCAATGACCTTACCTATAACACTGCTGTAAAACCTGCTTTGTCTTCTGTTTGCACCTGCAGTTTTCTTTAATCTTAAATAATACAGTCAGAGAGAATACATCACATACATATGTTGTTAGATTATGTGGGAGTTAATGGGTGAGTGAGGGCAGTTGAATCAATTTTGTGGTAAGAAAAAAAAAAGGTAATAAATGAAATCCTACAGCAAGCTGAATGCAGTTGAGTGTGTGTATGGTCTTCCTCAGCTGTGCATTCTCAATCTTTAAAATATGAAGATTAATATTTAATGCCTTGAAATTCTATATTCAGGTTTTAACAGAACCATGTTTCCTTTCTGTAAGGAGGAATAAGTAATGAATGATACCATCAGCATGATTCAAAAGACCAGTGTTGCTGTAGAGACAGGGACAAGCAGTAGAGAGAAAACTACTGACTCGGATTATCACAGCAGCTGTTTTGTAGCTGGCATTGAATAACACAGACATAGTGGAGTTGTATTCGAAGTGCATGTTTTAAAATTATATAGTCCTCATTTTTTTCCATTGTGCAGTAACTTTCTATTAGTGATTCTGAAGTAAATCAGATTTTATCATTTTGAGTGCTAGCCAGAGAAATGTGTGAAGTCTAGAATCTTAAAAAGCACTGTTATTTACCACTGAGTATAATCCTGGAGGAAGAAGTTCCTAAAAGCAATTAAAATTAATTTCATTTAAAATTTCTTCTTAATCATATGCTTTAAAGATCAATAGTTTTGTTTGTTGTAGGTGCAGGCTAGGCACACCTGCATATTTTGCATGACTGAATGTGTGAATAGAATGACTACAGAAATGAAAAATAGAAAGTCTGTCTTTCCAAAGAAATGAAATTGCTGACAAAAAGAGATTTGGAACCTCCAGGACATACAGGTCTTGAAGTATCTCCTAGGACAATAAATAGTTTGCAAATGTGCTAGTGAAAGGAGTCTATAGCCGAGACAAAATCACCCCTGAGGAAATCCTGGCAGAAGAGTGGAAGTGAATATGTAGAAAAGAACTTCCTTTTATATTATTGTTCTTTTCAGTTGAAAACAGGATTATTGTGACTCTGAGAGGTGTACTGAGTTAATAAAATGAATGTTCTAATTCTGTTTTCTCAGATAAATGCAATTGAGATTTTTTTCCCTCCCCAAGTAAAAATTAGATGTTGTAGGAAAGATACAAGATGTCAGTAATTATATTAACAGGTGGCTTATGAGAGGCTTTTGCCAAAAATGGAGTATGTGACTCAGTGTTTTTTGCTGTGTGAAAAAAAAGACATACAGGATTGTGTTTCAATTCAGAAGTTTTAAGATCAGTGTATTTGTGCATAGGTTGTCTCAGGTGTCTGGATAGGCATGGGAGCTATCAGCTTTAGGGAGAGAAGGGCTGAATCTCTTACATTCTTACATGTTGAAACACAAAACTTTTTAACAATAATACTCTGAAAAGTCTAACTAAAACTTTATCCCTGGATTTTGATAGACTTTTGGTCTTAGTGTGTTCTTGCAAAGAAGGAGAGGGCACAAGCTGTCTTGAGCTTCACTAGGAAAGTAATGCTTGTGCAGTTTCTGTAAAATGTACTTCATGCCAAAAAAATCCATTTGCTATCTTAAGAAAACTACAAGTGTGAGACACTGGTTTTTGCTTTATTACTGGGAATTTGGATTAAAACACTTTGAAGGCGTGACTTTTTAAAATAAAAGCACTAAACATTTACCCTTGATGGACTGGACCCTTCTTAGACTTGTTTGAGTAGCTTTTTAATTCTGTTACCATTTCTAAAATATGATTGAGCTACAGGGTGGACAAACTCCCATTGATCTCTTTATATTTTTTTCTTGATCTGAAGTATTTGATAGTCCTTTGATGCAAATTGTCTAATAATTATTTCTGTATAGAAGATACTTTGGTTTGCAGTACTTTGGGTAATCGTATGGGAGGAAGGACAAGAAAAAATTCAGAACATTTTTTTTCTTTGTTTACTTTTTAAGGTTGTTTTTGCTTAGTTGCCTGAGATTATTTTCGTCTTTCAGAATGATCACAGTGATGGAGAAGATGATGGGCAAATGGGAGAACCTCATGAGACGGACTCTGAAAATGAAGATATCCCAAGGCAAAAAGACAGTGACTCAGATAATGAGGAGCCTCCAAATAATAATGTAAGTGATTCAGACAATGAAGGAGCTCATGGAGGGAAGGACAGTGATTCTGATACTGAGGACCGTCCAAATCGGCGTTTAAGTGACTCTGAAAATGAAGATGCCTTAAATCATCGAGCAAGTGACTCTGAAAATGGAGAACCTCACAGGGATCACAGTAGTGATTTTGAAAATGAGGGATCACACAAGCAGCCTGCCAGTGACTCAGAGAGTGAGGAGCTCCAGAAGCAGCCAGCCAGCGACTCAGAGAGCGAGGAGCTCCACAAGCAGCCAGCCAGTGACTCGGAGAGTGAGGAACTCCGGAAACAGCCGGCTAGTGACTCGGAGGGCGAGGATGTTTCCAGACACAAACAAGAAATAGAGTCTGAGGACAGCGATGGGGAGGACAGGAAGGAGGAGGTGCAGAATGATTCTCATCATTCAGATAATGAACATGTAAGGGAGGGATTTCAGGGCTCTGACAGTGAAGAGGAAGCTCCAAAGAGACGGAAAATATCAGACAGTGATGAAGAAGAGAAAGAGGAGGAAAAGACAGTGAAGAGGAAAACAGCTATCCTTTCTGACAGTGAGGATGACAGTGAGAAAACACGTAAGGAACTGTAATGTGAAAATAAAAATGTGATGTGACAAGCAGTTGTGTTAGAGTTGAATACTTGTTTTTATGTGAAGACAGCACCTAAGATAAATGTGAAACTATAAAGCAAATTTGTTTCTAGAGCACAACTGCACTTTGTAGAGACTGTTGTTCTGACTGCATTTGTGTGTGAATGTGTATCTAATACTTTTGAGTAGTAAGTAGGTATAATATAAGTAAAAGAGAAGACTGTGGTGATCTTATTTTATACTGGCATCTGTTGTGTTGATTCTTCCTGTTAAGTCTTATATCTTTGTTATTTCTCTAGTAATTTTTTTCCACTTTTTTTTTTTTTTTTTTACATGCTGGGGGTGCAAATCAGTTTTGAAATTACAAGTTCTTACAGATAGCCACGGTGAACGGGAACTTAAGTAACTAATTGAATAAAACAGATTTTAGGATGATGTTCTGTTTTTTTGAGAAACAGCAGTGATTTTTTTTTTTTTGTAGGAAACTTGTCAGCTTTCCTCCTGTCCAAATAGAATTTCAGAGCACAATTTTTTGAGAGTTCCAGTTGTCAACCTTTGTTACTAGGATGTGTAGTAATGCTCTTGTCTCTTGGCAGCTGCAAAAAAAGTACGAATCCTTTCTGATGTCGAAGAATCGGATAGTGATGCTGCTTCAGATAAATCTGACAAAAGGAAGAAAAATATTGTGTCAGATAGCGAGGAAGAAGAAGAAAGAAAAGAGAATTCTGGGAAGAAAAAAGAAGAGAAAGATCTGTTTGGCAGTGACAGTGAATCTGGAAATGAACAAGAGTAAGTGCATCTGGGAATGATTTCCTTAGTGTTCCAGATAGTGAGACTGTGAATGGAGACTGATTGTCCGCCTCCATTGGTGGTGTGAAGAGGACAGTTAGTAGTAGGTGGCAGAATGAAAAGTGGATCTGTACATGGTCATTAGAGATTTTGCAGAAAATGCCCTTCTTGCTGTTGCAGTCTAAATGAATAAATGTTACTGTTATTTTCACAGGAACCTGATTGCAGATATATTTGGAGAATCTGGTGATGAGGAGGAAGAGGAATTTACAGTAAGTGTTACTGTAGATGTCTCATGTTCACTTGCCAGGTGTAATCTCCATGGGAAGGTACAGCATGACTTGTAGTTTGAGCTCATGTTCAAGGAATGCTGTGTCAGGAGGGAAGCTGGAATCACTGAGGTAGTCTTTGGTTTAAATAACATTTTTATCTCCTGTTGGGAGAGTTATTGGTGTGAAGGTCACAGGTAGAATTAGGAAGCCTTTGTTTATTCTAGATTCTCTGCAGACTTACCTAAAGCTTTTTGAGTATCATTGTCAGGTGTCTGAATAGATGCTCAATCCATATGCTCATTTGCACTGTCTTTACCCATCAGGGTTTTAACCAGGAAGATTTGGAGGAAGAGAAGGGTGATGCTGACATGAAGGAGACAGCAGATGAATCGGACTCTGATGACAACATCAAAAGAGGGAAGCAGTAAGTCAGTGTGTTACATACTCATTAATATGAAATGCAAGATTTCAGTGAAAGGGCTCCTCCAAAGACTGGCTTGACTTCTTAGTTTAGAAAGACATGGAACTATATTTCTACAGACACTGTGTCCGCATAAACTACACTAGAAGGTCCTGTCTCAGCTTGTACAGTTGAGTCACTTGGAAGTCCATAGCAGATGACCTGGGCTGCTGCTTCAGAGAATGGTATTTCATGGATCATATCAAAATAAGAATGAAATTAGTATCTAATCAAACTCTACTCTTAGCAGTTCAGCATTGGAGCTACAGATGTATTTCTCTGCTGGAATAAGGGATAAGGTATGGCAAGACTTGCCATCAGCATGTCCCGTTTCCTTTGTCTGCTCCTGTAGCATCAGAGCAGTGTATTGCAGATACAGGAAAGCTAGATCTTTATCTTCAGTGATAGCTTTAGCACATTTTGAACCCCAAATATTATGTGCCTGCCTGTTGTTGGCTATTTCATCAAGGTCTTGCAGACTTCTGAGGCCATCTTGGAGCCATTGAAACCCTTTGCTAGTTTTCCAGTTCGTATACTGAGGATAACGTATCTTATGGTGACAGTTGAGACATAATGTTTGTAGATTTATTGGTGGATTTTTGAAATGTTATGCTACAGAAATAGAAAATTGCTTCCTATAAAGTAACACAAGCCCTCTTCTGACCATCAGCAAACTCTCTTCTTGCATTTCAGTATGGACTTCATGTCTGATTTTGACATGATGCTGCAACGAAAGAAGAGTATGAGCGGCAAGCGTAGACGAAACCGTGATGGTGGAACTTTTATTAGTGATGCAGATGATGTGGTCAGTGCTATGATTGTGAAGATGAATGAAGCTGCTGAGGTGCGTTTTCTAGGCTCCAAAGACACCTCAAAATCCAGTTCTGTTCTGTGGGAAAATCTTGTGATCATTAAAATACAGACAGTTGTCTGGTACTCAAGAGGAGTGATCTGTACACTGTGGAAAACTTCCAATAACTGTTTAAATGTTACTTTGCTATTCTGAATTAAAACATTACTTCCATTGAAATTTGGAGAAAATACTTATTTTAAACATTTGAATTAGTTAACTTGTTAAATGTTGATCAGGTGAGAAAACCATCCTAGAAAAAGGGATGAATACATTCTGTAAACAACATGAATAAGTTTATTAAAAAAGGGAGAGGAGAAAAAAAACTAAGAAGGGGACTGTTTTAATTTCATAATACAGTTACCAGCATATAAAGTAATTTGGTATCTGTTCCAGAGAAGAACTTTTTTTCTAAACTGTTTGAATCATAGAGCAATAGAATTACAGGGGTTCTGCCTTGGCTCATTGCCTTTTTCAAGAGCCGTGTTTAATATGTTACTGTGCAGGGGTCATTGGACTCTTGCCCCTAGTCAGTTTGCGTTGGTTGTAGTTTTGAGTAGCAATCAAATTAATGAACAGCACTGCAAAAGTCATTAAAGCTAATTGGGGCGAATATATGGAACTTTAGAAGGAGCAATCTTACAAATAACAACAACAACAAATCTTCCTGAGAACAAGATAAGAAGGATGATATGTTTGGGGAGGAAGGGGAAAGTGATACAGCAATCTGGGAGACACCTGAGACTTTTCTTGGTCTTGACAAGAAAGTCTTTCTTGGACAAGAATAGCCAAATGATTTAAATGAAGCCATAAATTTCAAAATGATGGAGAAAAGGAAGGTCTGAGCTCCAGTATTGTGGTGCCTTCAGTTCTGTAGGATGTGCCTGTCAAACTATTCTGGGGCATGAAGAGGGCAAGAAGGGGAACAATCTCCACCCTTGCAATAAAAAAAAAACATTGTGCAGAAAGAGGCCTTCAGTGGATTAAGATGACTAGAAAGGAATTGCCACAGCAGGACATAAATCTGTTGATTGTAAGAGGTCGTTTTGATGTGGGAGTCCAAGTACTGAACAGATAGTGACATTATGGCCTTGGGTGATAGGCACTTTGAAACCCAGACTTTGTTTTAGCACACGATGCACATTTATGTGCTCTTAATTTGCTTGCACTATGCTTCATCCTAAACCTCTAGGTTATCCAGTTATATTCTTAGCTGAAGTGAATATATATTTTCTCACTTCCCAATGTGGGGACCCTTTTATAAAGATAAGTCATTATATAACATGTTTGGGGGCTGTAGGAAGACAGAGCAGGCTACAAAATTAGTGTAATTCTGCCGAAGTTGCACTTCTCATTTAATAGACTAATCTTTTTCCTGTAAATGTTGTAAAGGATGAGAGTTGCTGATTTCTTCTGATTAACTTGTGCTGGTTCTTCAACTTCCTACAGGAGGATCGACAGCTGAATACACAAAAGAAACCAGCACTAAAGAAATTAACTTTGCTACCAACTGTAGTTATGCATCTTAAAAAGTGAGTTGTCATTCTTCTGGTTAATTATCATCATGGGGAGTATTGGGAATTTGGTAGATTATACGTGGAGTAACATTGCAGTGGGACTGATTATGCAGTGAAACACTTTTTTTCTTCCAAGTAAATGCTGGAGCTAGGTGGCCTCAAAACCCAAGAAGTCTACATAATTTTACCAACCTACTATTTAACATGAAACAATCTCAAATGCACTATTGTGCTGAAGGAACATCACATCTTAAGATTTTGAGGTATTCTATGACTTTGGCTTCTCTTTAAACTTTCTAGGCAGGACCTCAAAGAAACTTTCATTGATAGTGGTGTTATGTCTGCCATCAAAGAGTGGCTTTCTCCTCTTCCAGACCGAAGTCTGCCCGCACTAAAGATACGAGAGGAGCTTCTGAAGATCCTGCAAGAGGTTTGAAACTGGCTTTTCATCATACTTGATTCATGGCTTCTCTGTGGTTTTATAGTCATTGTGCTTTAGGGAAGCGCTTGGTGATAAATGTGTTACCAGTGGACCATGCAGTGAAATACAAAAAGAAACAAGCTGCAAAACAGATGTGTTTATTCTAAAGTTGCATCATTTACTGAGTCTTTCCTTGTAAACATGCTGTCTACCTGAACAAGGTTTGGCTAGGGTTCTTCACGCACTTAAATTGTTGCTATGAAAATTTTGCCCATGTTCACAAGAAAGCAGATAGTTGTGCTAGCAGCTGGCCAGCAGATATTTCCGAGAGTCTCGGGTGAACTACAGCTGTGAAATTCTCTGCCCTCTCTCAGGGAGTTGTGTGCTCTGGCATTTCTAGATTCTGGATAAATCTGAACTGCTTAGTCACTTATCTTCACTCATTCTCAGTAGCTCCTCCATTGTGATATATCACTTCAATTTGTCTTTGCTGCCTTCATAATAAGCATGGCATGGCTGTAGAAGTGAACTTCTTACAGCAGCAGTAGCTTGCTTTGGCCGAAGTTTTAGAATTATTTGTCCTTGCTAAAAATTGGCAAGCATTCTGCCTGTTTTTAGGTTATTTGGCCCTGCCTGCCTGTTTCAGGTTTGTATGCAAACTTAAGTGAAGTCATTTGCTGCATATCCCTCAGTTTTTCTCTCTTGTGGTCCCTTCTCTTTTCCGGCCTATTAAGATGTGCAGTGCACTAGAAAGCCCGGCGTACACAGTGTAGACTTCTAGTGTTTGTGGGTAAGCTTGAATGCTTTTGCCACGTGACATTTTACCTATATAAAATGAATACTTTGAAGGCAGTAGTGCTTAATTATTGGGTAATACAAGCAAAAGAACATTTGAAGTAAATAATTATGGAAGCTTACTTAATTTTGTGTGTAAAACCTAAGAATATTAAGGCAAATTTCTGTGTCTTCGTGTTTGATACTTTAACCCATTCCTTCATGGAGAATGAAAAATGCTAATTTCTTCAAGCTTACCAAGACGGGTCTTGGTCTTTTTGCGAAGTTCAGTGTCACCATTAATGTTCAGACATAGTTTCTTGCTATTTACTGATGTTTTCTTTACCCTGCAGCTGCCCAGTGTGAGCCAAGAGACCCTGAAGCACAGTGGCATTGGACGAGCTGTAATGTACCTGTACAAACACCCCAAAGAGTCGAGACCTAACAAGGATATGGCAGGGAAGCTAATCAGTATGTAAACTTCCCTTTGCCTCACATCAGTGAGATGTCACTGATATAATTTCTGCATCCGTCTTTCTGTTGAATGTTTTTTACTGTGCTCTGTAGTAGAATTAATTCTGCAATGTAGGAATCTCACTAGTTTGTTTAATCTGTTTGTAGAGCTCTTAACAAACCCTGTTACATTAACTTTGCATGCACCTTTTCCTGTTTCTTCCATTCTTGTTCTGACCAGAGGATGGCATTTAATTTGCCCAGATTCAGTCTTGGCTAGTTGTCCAGAACTTTTATATAATATCACAACGAAGGTGGGAAGGTGCTTCCAGAAGACTCTTTATTCCATGGATTTGAGAGAAATCTTGAGTGACTGAAAGTTAACTTCTTAGACATCTGTAGTCCATGTGTAGTGCATACCATCCCAAATGACTGCAAACCGATTATAAACTCGCTACGTTCTTTAGGAACTATTTTGGATATTTCTAAAAGAGAATTTGTTGTGGTGTGCAGGAGACACTAAGTATTCAAAAAGCTGAAAAAGATTCCGAAAGAGCAGGCAACAGCAAGAGACTTTATGGATGAAAGCTCTTTCTTATTGTCTGTGAGGCTGGACTTTCCTTGGATATTAAGCGCTCAAAAATCACTTGGTTGGTTTGAAAGGAAGCATAAATTCTTGCCATAAACTTTGAAAGCTCTGTTTGGTCACCAGAATGGTTTGGAGATAGACTTCAGAGGCCTAGTGTTCGTTAACCTTTTTTTTTTTTTTAATAGATGAGTGGTCTCGACCCATCTTTGGCCTTACCTCAAACTACAAAGGCATGACAAGGGAGGAGAGGGAACAGAGAGATTTGGAACAGATGCCCCAGCGAAGGAGATTGAGCAGGTAGGAGTAGCAGGCAGAAACGTGAAATCCTTTTTTCTTTCTAAGACTCCATTGAGAAAAACAAAGCGGTGTGTAAATATTGAGGGAAATAAAAGGATAAGAAGTTAGAACCTCTCTCTTTTACCACATTTGACAGTCTTCTAAAAGTACTCTCTTTGTCTATAGATGCTTATAAAATTTTATTTTTCTTGCAGCTCTGGTGGCCAGACTCCCCGCAGGGACCTGGAGAAGGTGTTAACTGGAGAGGAAAAGTAGGTTGGAATTTTTTTTTAATTTTGATTTGAAAAATGTATTTTATTGGTACTAACAACATGCAGTTTGTTTTGAGAGGCAGCAGTTATGCAGTGTGTCTCAAGTAGAACATTGTAATTGTACTACTTTCTGTATAAGATTTGTCTCTAGCAGCCAGATCTTTTTTTTTCTGCAGGGCTCTTAGACCAGGAGACCCTGGGTTCTGTGCCCGTGCGAGGGTGCCGATGCCGTCCAACAAGGACTATGTGGTCAGGCCAAAGTGGAATGTGGAGATGGAATCCTCCAGGGTAAGCATTGCTGTGTGGTGATCAGCTTAGTCTCTGATTAAGCCTGGGAATCTAACACCTTATCGCTGTCGTTTAACCGTACAACACGGTTGTTCTTTGACATATCTTTTCTAATTTGAGTAGACAGTAAGTTCTGCTATCAACTGGGCTGTTTTAAGCTCAGCAAATACTTTCACTTGGGTAAGATTGCTTCTTTTGCCAAAAAGAGATTGTCATGTTAACTGTTCTAGGGTTTCTTTTCTTTTAGAGCATTTTGAACTAAAGCTGCAATTCATTACGTGTTGTCCATAATATTTTTATACTTCTCCGAGTTTTTGTATCATACTTTTCTGATAATATTCCAGTTTGGGAAAACTTTGAGTTTTTGGTGTACATTAACAGTTCAAGTAGAGGCCTTTGCTTTGCTTTTATTTGGTTCATCCATCTACCTTGTACAGTTTAATTTATAAACAGAGTACATGGTAGAACACATGTAAATGGAAGAAGTAATAATTACTGTGCTTTCTGATGTTTCTTCTGTGCATTAACTGAGATATTGTTTCTAGCCCGGGACTATTAAGAGAGGTATTAGTCGCTTGGAAAAACACAAGAGACGGTTTGCTGAACAGAAACGACTCAGCAAAGTGCATCGGGCCATCAAGTTCAGCATTGAAGGCAACAGGATGCCCCTGTAGCCATGACACTCTGCCTTCCCCAAGTTTGAGAGGTATCCCTCAAGGGAGGTGTGAACAGTGCATGTGCTTCAGCTGTTGGCAGTTTGCACATACAGGAAAGGAGTGTGTACACCCTAACTTAAACTTGGAAAACTCTCCTTGTATTCGCTCATGTCTGTACTGTGACCTAAAGGGAACTTGTACAGGAAAAAAATAGGCTGTACCACAAAACACCTGCTGTGATACCTGCCTTGACAGCTTCGGGGTACCCAAATAACAGGTGTTAAATGAAAATACCTGTACTCAGAAATAGCCCTGCACCACCTGTGGGTTTGAATGCAGTTCTGACTTAATTAGGTTCTCCAGGTTTACCTGAACTGACATAGAGGAATTGTTAGCCCTTAGTACAGGGCCTTGTGTCACTGTACACCTGTGTGTGTGGCTGATGTTCTACTGGTCCAAAGAAAGATATTTTTCACATCTAGTCTTTCAAGGAAGTTGCGTGATGTGACACTTGAGGGGTGCCTGACAGGAGGCAGAGCATGAGACCTCTGCAGACTAGTGGGAGAAGATTCTCCTGCTGGGAATGCAGGGTAGAGGGAGATCAGTCAATGACATATATTATTTTGACAGTTTCTGGTCTGCATTTCAGTTCTGTGAATAGGGCTGCCATAAACGGTGACAGGAGGAGGCTAGCACAGATGATAGATAACTGTTGAGTGTAAGCTTCATATTTATTTGTTTTTTAAAAAAATAATATTTTTTAAAAAATCACTGTGAAATTCCAGATATAATTTTGATGAATAGTGAGCAGTTTTTGAATAAACTTCATTTAAAATCATTGTGTCAGGTGGACCTTTTCAGTGATGGGAACAAGAGGTTCAGTTTCTAATAGACACTTTTTGTCAGATATTATTATGTTCTGAATATCTCTGTTCTCCCAGATTTAAAAGGTGTGAAGTTTCCATCATTTATTGTTTCTCTTGTCTAGTTAGTGGAAATTGTTTTCTAGAAAGTAATGGCTATGGATTGGAAGGTCCTTGCTGTTTGTCTTCGGTGGCATTTCTTTACAGAATCACTGTATTTAATCTGTGAAAAATAACTGCTGTGTCATCTCAGTTTTTCATTTGCAGTTAAAATACAGAGACGAAATGCAATAACTTTTCTAATCACTTGTATGATCAGATTAGGCATTTCTTTTGCTTCCCCCTACACCCTCTCTTTCCCAATAATCTCTTGCTTTATAATTACTAATCAGTGACCTTTAAAATAAACTGTGGTTTGGAATTGATCTATCAACTCTAGCCACCTCAGTTACTGTGTATTTACAGCTAAAAAGCTTCCCCCCCAGGAAGCCAGTATGTCTGGCACCACAGTGCAGTGTATTTCTGACACTAAGCTACAGCCAGTACAGACACAAAACTATTCCAAGCTGTATATTCAGCTGGCACGTGAACAACTAACATAGTTATTAATCCCTGTAATGTGAAAGCTTTCCTGTGTGATGTTCTTGAGTGCGACTACCTCCATATATGCGATACATATGTTGGGGTAACCGTGTTATTCACTGTGCGGGGAGAGAACGCGTGCACGTGTGCACACACAACCAGTTGGAACCAGTGGCTTCATCAGCTCCCTCTTGCAGGTTTAACCTTGCATGCATCACTTTTCTTGAATCTCTGGGGCGTCTGCTTTTTTTCAGTGGTAATTATTAGTTTTATTTTTTAAGTTCCAGGGGACCTCTAAGAAAGGGGTGAGTCGACTGGACAAACAGATGCGGAAATTCACAGATATCAGGAAAAAAAGCAGATCGGCCCATGCAGTGAAAATCAGCATTGAGGGCAATAAGATGCCATTGTGACCCTTCACAGAATGCCCCATGATCCCTGCTGTAAGACAATACACCCATAGACTCTCTGGAGACCTTTAAATTTTTTTAACAACTCGTTTGGGGTTTTTTTTAGTGAATCTTTAAATTGTTGGTTCAAGTTCTGGTATAAGATGTTGTCCAAGGACTGTGAATATGGGGACATCTTTCTCCTGATTGTATTTAAACTTGCTCTAATGTGTCCTTTGTACAGATCACGTATTTGTTGTATTGCAACACTTTAGTCAATAAAACATCTCCTGTTTTTTGTGGGGGCTGTTGGTTTGATTGCTCAAGAGAGTGTACGTGTGGATCACCTGGTGTGTGGAAAAGATGTGAATGGTTAATTTTTGTTTCCCATTGTCCATTTCCCCTTTATTCAGTGCTTTATTATTCAGTTGTTCTGTCATTGAGATCTACATGTATTGGTTTCAGTTAGAAATATTGACCATCTTCCACTGAGAGGATTTAATTTTTCATGAAACCACACTGTAAAGTTCAAGAGAAGACCAGCAGCCTGACGTTCCAAAGTTCCTGTGGCTCCCAGCTAAAACACCTGACATAAGACAAGACAGCAGTGTTACACAACTATTGATTCTCCGTGCGAATGGCAGGCCTTCAGAGGTGACTGCTGTTGAACAGCAAAGGGCTGCAGCTGATGGGCTTTTCTGTGATGTGTGATAGATGATTTCTAAAGCTGGCCAGCCTTTGGAATCGGGCAGACCCAAGTATCAGACTGCTTGACACGACTGTTGCTTTGTTGTGTGGAACTGAAAGCTATGTGAATTTTTTCCCGGTTTTGGTATTTGGGCAGCTCAAATGTGTGTTGCTCTGTAGCCTACTACTTACTTTTGAAAAGGTGGTAAGGAGAAAGTTCCTGGTTTTGTTACCGTGATAATGCTGCTGGATCTTTGTTCCTGGTGCTACAGAAAGACAGCAGAGCAACATTTTGGGAGGTGACCGTACCATGGCAGGCGGATGGGGACTAGGTGATCTTCAGGGTCCCTTCCAACTCAAATAATTTATGATTTTTGTACCTCCGCTTCTTTTATTCTTCCTCTGAAAATGGTTTTGTCTGCTGAGCTACAAGAGGACTCTTCTCCTTGCATGGATCCCACCGGCAGTTGGGGTTTCAGTAGGAAAGCTGCCTTTGTTCCAGAGGAGCACAGCCTGTTGCTGGCGTGTGTGCTCTGCAGTTCAGCGAATCCTTTGAGGTAGGGATCTTGGTGTTGGCTGACACTTAAGATGCGCTTAGTACCTCTGGCATTGGTAAGTGAGAGAAGGTCCGTATGTAGAGGTGCTCCTGTGAGGCTGATGGGTACTGACAGTAAAATAATGCTGTATGCTGGAACACAAAGCAAAAGCAAGGAGGATGCCTGGGCTGGATGGAATCTGCTAAAGGAATTCTCGTAGAACTGCTTCACCTATGCTTGCCAGGTATGCTTATGGTAGTAACCAACTGCAGCTGTGTCATCTTAGCGTGCCAAGAGTTTCAAGGGTTTGGGTTTTGTTCCCCTTTTTGATTATGAATTCATTGAAAGCAGGGACTTCCTTACTGCCACGTTAGCAGGTGCAACTGTGAAAAGTAAGTGACTGGTGTAGAGCTACTGGTACCCAGGGAGAGGCTAATTGTGTACATAAGGAGGTGGGGGATTGACTTCAAAATAAATAAAAAGGTGTTTCTTCCTTAGACAAAAAAGCATGAAAAAGGGACAGCTCTGTTATTTGCTGCTTCTGCAGCTCTGTTTTGTAGTTCCTTTCTGCCCAGAGAATGGTACGGGAGGGAGCATGGAATACACCTTCATGCTGTATCTCACCAGCTGCTGGAGCTCACCCCTTCCCCCCACTCCCCCCACCCCCAAAGAATTTATATCTTTCAGACCTCTACCAAACATCCTTCTATGTCCATTCCCACTCTGTTCATCCCATGCAGTTTGTAATACACGATTCCATACAGACAGTGTGTTGGTAGCAGAAAACATCTGTATTCTGGTAACTGACTCTTGTTGATGGGCATTTACATTAAGAAAAGTTGTAGCTGTCTCCTTTGTTAATTGCAGAATGGTTCTTTATTATAAGTAAGCATTTTACTCAGTAGTTTAACCATTTGTGGTTTCTGTAAACAGACTCAAAAGGCCTTTGATAACAATCTTGATTTTACCCCATTAAGGACATTGTGCCTTAGACTCAAAGAGTCTAATATTAGAATTGTTTTTAAAGATGGTATTAAGAAAAGTTAATGGAAAAGTTTTTTGAATCTGCTACACTTTCAACAATCTCTTTAATCCAGGGAAGGTAGTTGGATACTCTCGTATACACACCATATTTTCCTTTCTCAGCACAGCCCTCACCCCAGCTGACAATCCCCAAGAGAAACCAAGTGTTGTGGTAAGACACTGTGAAAGGGCCACCGCTGTCTCCTTTGCAGGCATCTGCAGTCTCTGTGTTGTAACCTGCACAGAACATGTTATCTGTAACAAGTCTGTCTGTTGACTGCTGACAGGTCTCCATGTTTATGATGGGCAGCCGGACTTTCATGAGGAAACGCAGAGTCGAGCCTCGCTCGTGAGTGGCACCCCATCCGCTTACCATCCCTACTCTGCCCTCTTCCAAGAGCAGGGTGGCGAGGTTAGGGCTTGGAAGGCAGATGGGAGTGACAAACTCATTAAAAACAACATCACTGCTCAAGTATAACAAGGCGATGTCGCTATTGTAGTCATTTGAATCATAATGTGGATGTGTCCAGCTCCGTTCCACATTGATCTTCTGTTCTTTGAATTCTCTTTGGTATTTGTCAAAGTCTCCTGTAGGCACAAGTTAAAAATGTTAAGCAAACTGGGAACAGCCTGTACAATATTGTCATGGGTGAGCAGGAAGGAGAGCGCATTAACACTTTGGCTTTTGGTCTTGAGAAAGCACAGACCAAACTCAATCCTGCTCTGTAACAATAACTTCTTACAATGCAGCTGCAATCCTGTAAATTGCACTTACCAGCTTGCCCAGAAAGGGCAAACCAAGGCTTTTTCCAGGATGACAAGAGATGAGGGCTTCTGGGATAGGGATTTTACCATAACTACTGTCAATGCTTTTTAGTCATCACTGTATTTTAAACAGTTGATTTGAGCTTCCATGGGTTGCTGTGTTTTCTCCCTCGGGAACATGACATGGTTTAGTCAAGGTCTTCTCAGCATTAGGTTAATGATTGGACTAAATGATCTTAAAGCTTGGAAATTCTGTGATTCTGTGACATAAGCATTATGATGCAGCTATGGATAAGGCTGAGGAATTGTTTCCAGTGCTGTGTTCTGTTTGCTCCTCCTGCATGTCTCTACTGGAGGTTTCAAGCACTTGCTTTGCTGCAAGTGGTTCTGACTCCTGCTCTTGTAACTGGTGCTGTAGGACACCAGGGGTGAGAGGCGCCTTCTCTGCTCTGAAGCAGTTATAAGCAATGAGAAGCAACAGCACACTGGGAAACTAATCTTGAAGCTGCTAAAAAAACAAAACTGACGAGAGCACCTCCTCACCTACAAGAATCCTTCCTTCCGAGGTGTACACTGAGTTGTGCTCAGTCTCTGTGCACAATGAGTTTGCCAAAATGGGTGACAGAGAAACACAGATTTCTGCCTTGCCCTCCCAGGGTCTCCATGAAAACAAAAGGGAGCAGCTGGAGCCCCATGGCACTTAACTGTGCCCAAGAAAAGAAAGTGTTCTGTAAATCTGAGTAAGGACATGTTGCTTGAGTGTGCCATACTGTGGTCAGGTATGAGGGAAAGTGCAGGGTGAGAGACAGCCTGTGTGTGTATACAGGCGGTACTCACCGACAGTAACGTGGTGGGGTCTGACGAGATCAAGGCAGTGAGCAGCAGTGACCACCCAGCGACTGCTGATTAAACTCCCTCCACAGAAACCAATGTCTTTACTATTCCGGATCAAAACCTGTGTGGAAGACAAGGAAGAATGTGTCACTGGGGCTGTGTGAGGTACTCACGCTGTTGGTCTCCCTCTAGTCGGTTCCAGGCTGATCAACATTGTGGCAATAATGTCTATGGTGCATCAAGCTAAGGTGGTGTTAGAACAGTAATAAAATAGGATTGCACAGCCGCGACAGGGAACAGAATCTTGTGATGACCTAAGCTTGATAAAGTTCAATAGCACTAGCGCTGCACTGACTGGCATTTTCTACAAAACAAGTATCATTCAGACTTTTCATGTGGCTTCAATTTTTTTTTGAGGGTGGGTAACACAAGGTATATTTCGTTGGTAGTGAGATTAAAGAAGAGGCCAGTGTTTGTCTACAGGAACAGGGGACAGAAGGGAGTTTTTCCCTTTCCCAGTTGCCAAGTGAAAGTGCAAGTAAGAGTGAAGAGTCAGAAGTTAGTTATTTTTCCCTTTCATTAGTAATAAAGTTTGGAATGATCTACAAGTCAGAAAAGGGAGCAGTAAAAACAGAGTGCTCTGTTTGATCTTTGTCATTTCAGAATTATGACGTCTATTAATGCCTTGGCATCTCTTCAAATAAACTTCTCCCTGAACCTGTTATTTTGTGTGTTAAACTGAAAGAAAAGCTTAATTTTTGGTACTCTGCAGTTTCGGTGAAACTGAGTGAGTCGGGCCTCCTACTTTAGTCCAGTTTCTGGAGTAATGGCATGGTTTACGTAAGCCATTCTGACTTAATTCTCTGTACTTAAGCTTTTAGTTCTGCTTAGTTGTGTTAGAACAAAACATTGAAAAGTAGCAAAGACAAATTACCTGAAAATTCTCTCCTAGGTTATGAAGCAGGAGAATGGAAAGGGTTTGCAAAACCCTTGGGGAAAAATATATATATATATAGTGCAAGATTCAATTACTAATTGTGTGATGTAATGAGAGTATAAAACTTCTTAAAGAAGTTTCCAAGAATAAACAGCCTAAGTTCAGCAGCCCTCTGCCTGCAGTCCTGTCTTGCAGCCCCAAATCAGGCCCCACTCACTCAAAAGGAAAGCAGGTGCTTTTTTCTAGGAGTGTGTAAGATGGCAAAACCCCATTCACCCTTCTAGCAGTGCCATGTCAGCTTGCAGAAGTGCACAGAGGTGGACTGAATGGTCCACACAGGTTCAGCCTCTGATTTTTCCACCTGTAAAACACCTCCTGATGTGTGGAATGGTGACAATCTTTTTTGTGTGACAGCAACAAAATAGACAGTAACCTGAGTTCTTTTAGAGCAGTCAGTTCACTTCCTATGCACAAGCCCCTAGACAGTACATGGCTGAAACACAGACAATATAAATAAGTGAAAGTTAGTAGTGTGTAAGGTCTCACACCCACAAGCCCAAAACCAAGATTAAAATGCCACAACAGAATAAGATAGTGGAAATAAAAGAAACACTTGAGGGAGGTTCCCCTCCTTGCCACATGCCATTCACCTTCACCGTTGAGCCCTCTCAGTTTTATCTTCCTTACCATAGCAAGTATGAAAAGCTCAGCATTTGGGCATACAAAAATTTTTGTGAAAAATATCCCCAGCCATTCCAGAAGGAGTGAGCAGCACAGCCTGTCACCAAGAACATTCAGAAAGAACAGCACAGGAGAAGATGTGACCGATGTAGTTAAAAGCGAAGGTACTAAGCTGAGGTCACAAAGGTGTATGTGTCTGGAATAGGCAGAAAATGGTAAGGCAACTAAGATACATATCAAAAAAAAGACCTGCAGAATTTTAAGAAATATATGTGGTTGGATTGCTCACAACCTGAAACCAGAACTTCATCGTGGCTTCAGCTGGAACCAGTGATGATAAGCTAAGCAAGCATTTAGGTGTGGTATGTATGGCCAGACTGGAAGAAAACTATTACCTGCCAGGGGCAATGCCCACGATGACACAAAGTTCCTCCTGTTATCCTGGAGTCACTGTGCTCTGAAGTAGGGCTGACATTCAGCTGAACGAACTGAAGTGTGTCTGAAGCATTTCCCCAGTCACTGCTCTGATTAAGCTCTTTGTGTGTGATCTGAATGGCTCCTGTTTTGTTCTGGCTGGTGTTTGCCCCTGTTTGGTTTTGCCCAGCAGCATTTTCCACCATGTCCTTCTGTCCGCCAACAGCAGCTGTGGTCTCATTCTGCCATGCAGGGCCCTGGGTCGGCTTGCTCCCCAGAGCCAGGCCTCTCCAGGGCTGGCCAGGCCTGGCTGTCCTCTCCACTGCCTCACCATGCTCAGGGACCAGTGGCTGCTGGGTCACAGAGTCCACCAGTGTCTTGTTCCAGCTGGAAGCATCTGCTGACACTTCTGCTTGTCCGGTGTCATCCTCCATGCGCAGGCTCTGCCCAAAGGCGTCCTTCAAGGTCTCATTTTGCCTAACAGCACTTTCTTCCGGCTCCATTTGCTGAACTGTGCCTGCTGTGATCGCATTGCACTTGGCCACATCATCCCCGTGCTCATGCAGTCCCCGTGGGAGCCGTTTCTGCCCCACTTGCTCTTCCTCCAGAGCCTGCCTGGCTTTAATGAGGCCACATGGAAATGGTGCTGGAGGGAGGGCAGACAGAAATAATGACTGGAGTTTAGGGTGGATGATGTCATGACAAACACCGACACAAAAGCAGCACGTTTCCTCTCCATGAATGCAATTCTACACTCCTGTTAGAGCCCAGGAACAATGCTGACATCTTGATGTCAAACTCCACCCTCCATCATCATCTAAACAAAGTGTGTAGAGCCAATTACTGAGCGCCAGAGGACATGTCTGTGCCTTTTCTGAACCACAGGTGTCAGCCATGGCTGCCTATGCCAGGAGCAGCCTGCTGAGGGCTCTCTTCGGGACAGAATCCAAATGCAGCACTCTCCTTGTGACAGGACACCTTAATACAAAGTTCTAAAGCCTCCTGTCATGGCCCCTTGACTCCTAACAGTGTGGCTTAGCTTCCTAACTCAGTTAAGCTCATCATCTGTGCTGCTGTTAGAAGGCACGGGCCCACCCCAGACTGTACTGCTGCTCCTTTACCCAGTACCTGCTCATGGGGGCACCAGATTAGAAACACACCTGAATGAGAAGAACCGTAAAATTTTAAATAAACAAAACATTATAAATAAGACAGAGCACCATACAATAAGTGCAAGCCGCAGTAGTTACAGCGTATGTATGTAGCTCCTGCTGCTAGTGAAAAGCTGGTGCCCGCAAATCTGCTCTTTACCTGCAGCCTCCCCCAGAGCTGCCCAGGCTTTACCTGCTGGGACACATCTCCTCCCATCCTCATGCAGGTTGTAACCCTGGGCGCAGGAGCATGCCACGTGAAAGGCACTGCTGCTGTCCCTGCAGTACTGCCAACACCCACCGTTCTTATACCAGCATTCCAACCTCTCTGCAATGGAAACACACAGGCAGTCACTTGGGTATTGCTGCACATGGACCCCTGAGCAGCACACAGCTGCTAGCACTAGTAGTATACAAAAGAAAGTAGGAAAACAAAACCCAAACAGCACCACACAAAACCAAAAAACCCAACCAACCAAACCAAAAAACCAAACAAAAAACAAACCCCC